>JBAIZL010000001.1:361082782-361140282 GCA_036971475.1 Prosapia bicincta | reverse complement strand
CTATATTAAACCGTTTGGGAAAAACTCTGACCTAAGCTTCTGAAACAACTAATTTTCAATTTGTGGTTTAATTAAAGTCGAAATGAATGTTCAGGGATTGGCGGCTAAGCACTACGAACAACCTGCCCCACAATCGATGAATGTGAAGCTTGATACGTTGTAACGGGCTTGGCGAGATATTGACTTCAGATAAACACGTCCAGTAAAAATAACAACTTAGCTACTTAGCGTTCAGTTATTTCAAACGAAATAACTAAAGCAATGAATGTGAAAGTTTGTTTCTATATTTACGTTTATGGAAGATACATTTTTTTTAACAAGATTCCAATATCTAAATATTTGTAGTGTTCTAGAATTTAAAAATCGTTATTCCTTTCCTAAATTTTCGTACTCCTAAATTTTCGGAACAATTGTTCCGTCTTTTTATAAAAAATTTATATAGACAAAAAATAATATTAGGGGTAAAACATTCAAAATTTGGCCATACAAATTTAAAAATTTTACTATATACTCGTAGGACCACTGAAATCTGGTTTCATATATTTAAAATATTTTTAAAGTTCATATAGGAATAGTTTTAGTATCAAAAAGAGCTTTTTGTCTATCCTCGTTTATGTCTCTGACAGTAACTAAAATAAAATAGAAGTTTTAATATTACTTTGTTTTATTAAAATAATTATAAAATAGTTTATTAAATAATGAAATATTAAAACTTCGTCCTATTTTGCTTAGTTACTGTAAGAGATTTTAGTGCACATAAGCATAAAGCTCGATCAGTGATAATTATCATAGGTTATAATCAAGGAAAACTATCACTGAAGGTAAGTTGAATCCTCTACTAGAACATGTAAACGCTTTTGCCGTATTCAAAGGGCTCCGCGCACAGGAATGGCTATCGATCACAGATGTCATGTTCACAGGATAAATCAATGATGCTCATACTGATACTTTAAAAGCATGTAAACATATGCCTTTGCGTGAGGTAAGTCTCTTCACTGTGTCAGAGTTGATAAAACCGACTGACATAGACAAGATAAACAAACCTACATAAATTTTACTGAAACCGATCCTGATTGGGCAGTCAACGTAAGCAGAAAGGAATGATTTTAATGAATGATTTGTTTTATTTTAATTTATTTTTCTCAATGCTGTATAATTCAATAGGGATCGAAGTAATTGGCTATAATGCGTGACAATAGATTTTCCGACGACACAGTCAATACGACCGATTTGCTTGAACATAATGGAGTCCAAAACTTTATGAAAGCATTATTAGATTAATAACAAATACACAAATTACTTGAATTTAAAACGTACCCAATAAAATACAAAACGTGAAAGGTTGTTACGAAGTGTAGTATTTATGGTGAAAACTTTGTGATCGTTTGACACGGGAGTACAGCATGTCAATAATACAAATTATAAATTGACTCAACTAACCATCTTCAGATACAGATAACTTACCAGTCTAATTATTTATTTCTTTATTTACGTTTCTTGGTTTTCATTCTTTATCTGCGTTGGCTTAAGCATCTATTATATTTTGTGTAACTGTGATATATAATTTCTCCATTTGGTTTGGTACTATCTATAGGTTATTGACATTCAATTTCAATCATATTCTCAATGCCTCTTATTTCATCCATATTTTGTTCTTCGTATTTCATCCTTTTTTATCGTTTGTTAGCAACCTAATATTTTGCGTGAATCGTAGATGTTTTATTTTATCTTCATCCTTATTTTACTTTTTTCTATTTGAAAAATATTTTCTGTACTTGTTTAAAAACTTTAATGGAGCTAGATCTTCCGTTCAATTTTCTAAACTATTTTTTTTTTTTAGTGGTGTTATCTTCTGTTATGGTAAAGTTGACTTTGTGCGTCTATGCCCCCGTCCTGCCCCTTTGTGAAAATCTGTCTTCTCTATGTTGAAAACAAATAATTTTTATCAGTACCCTAACCCAGTTTACTACTTTAGGTGTTAATATCGGCGATGATTATTTTGCAACCTTATAGTACTTTCGTCCAAATAAGAACATACATACATATATACATATATATAACTGCGATTTTATGCACTGCAGAATGAACGGATGTACTCCAGATTATAACTATTCATCATATTTTTGAAGGAACACATATCAGCATATATATATATATATTTTTGGTATTTAACGTTATCCATTATATCCAAATATATTTATATAAATATATGTATATATTTATTTATATTGGTTTAATATTCCTGATGATGTTGGTACTGTAGCCAACGAAAAGCTTTGAATTGTAAATTCAATTATAATTCTTGTATTTGTATTTTGATTTAGTTCTTTATTAATACACAAGAATACATATTGCGATATTTATATCTATAAACTTTCAGGGTTGTATTTTGTGTGAAATAGAAGTGAATGTATTTTTTGAGGTTCAGTTCCATATTTGTTTATTATATATATATATATATATATATATATATATATATATAAGAAACTTAGGGGAATAATATTCGATGTAAAAAAAAGCTGGCAAAATATTAGAAAAACATGTATTGTCCATTCAAAATTAAATGAACTATTTAAATTATACATTAAAAAAACTAATTCATTCTCAAAAATTGATTTATTTGTCAAGGGGGTACAGAGAATTAGTTGTCAGTCAGGCTGTTATTAGGCAATTTTTAATTGAACGAATAAATAATTAAATGACCACGGTTTTTTTGTAAAAACATGTAGGTTAACACACATTCAAAACCCCAAATATACAAAATATATAAAAATATCAAAGTGTAAACTATTTGTAAATATATTTGACAGGTTAGTGAGAAAAAACCTAGCCTTTCCATTCTGCAATGGTTGAACAAAATACGTGTGTTTATCAGATGTATGCTCTATTTTTATACCCTGTGATGTCGATATGGTCGTTGAAATGTACATAAGATTGTAATGCTTATAATTTTTTAAATTAGTTTGTTGTATAATATCTTTGATTATCTTAATGTCTTTCTTGATATTATATATATTGTAAATGTTAGTAGTTATTTTTGGCGGTTTATGTTGTCTGTCTGTCTTGGCTTTCAATTATTATTATTTTGTTACTTCGTTTTCTCTCTTCACTCCATCTAAGGTGCAGAGAGATTTTCGTTCAACAGAAAGCATTAACATCAGTCATATAAGCCGACATCAAAATAAAAACTAAGGCCATTAATACCTTTAACGTGTGTACTACCATTGTGTGTATTATTGCATTCAGTAGTCTACTATTTATCCATGACTGTGTTGTCAACAAATGCGAGGAAATACGTTAGTATCTTGACTTTACGCTTTAACATTGAGTTTTTGTGATGTGGTTTGAACGTTCATTTAAATAATTACTACATTTTAACTATTAAAATAAGGAATGTGATTTCGTCCACGGCGACTTGCTTTAAATTGTGAATTCATGTATAATGTAGTTTTTGTTAAAGTTCAAAATTAAAACATCAGCTCCTGAAGATGATTCTATATTAGTTTAGAAACGTAGTGACATTTTTTTCAAAACAATAACTAAAAGTGTTTTTCTTGTATTTAATGTCCATTTCAACGCGATATAAATACATAAATATTTTTAGTCGAACGAGATGGAATGGAAGGGCAAGCTTTTGATGCCTTTTTAATAATGTTCGCTAGATTGTACTTGCTTTCTAGCCAACGCCCACCTTTGGCAATTGAGCTACTGGATGACGCACTGACCAGTAGAGATGGGCATCCTGGGATGTAATCCTGGGCCCGGTCCAGGGCTGTGCAATCATTAAGGAGTTCGGCATTCATAAGTTCACCACCACACAGCAGACACACCGGGGTCGGTAGAACATGAATGCGGTGGAGGTGCGCAGCAAGGTAATCATGACCGATCTTCAATCTGAAAGCTGCAACGCTAACAGCTAGGGGCAAGGTATGGTCAATATTTGTATCCCCGTTACAAGACTTTCCCACAAACATGTTTTTCTGCTAAGAGTCCCATAATCGAACGTGATTTCATTTTTGGTGGATATCTTTATTATGGACATGGAGGACTGTAGTGAGCTCAGATGCACGGGCTGAGGAAGGCTTGTTCCCTACTTGGCTGGTTGATCAGCATTTTCATTGCCAATGAAGTTTACATGGCTCGAGATCCACTAGAAAATAAGTACCCACTCGGCATTTCTGAGAGCATTTAGTTTTCTTCTATAGTTAGTCTGGGGGTCTAGAGTCAACAAGGAAAATTCCCTTAGCCGGAGCATTCAGGTTCAGTTGCTGCAGCATATATGGCAGCTACCTCACTGACGTAGTGGCTAAGGAAACAGATAAATAAATGTGCTTTGCATAGATTTACAGACCCTTATATTACCTTAAACTTGGAGTTTAGTAGCACTAGCGCCAGGACAGGATCGTTATCAGGACTATAAATGTAAAACATCTGTGTGTTTCAAACACAAAAAAACTCTTAGATGTGTGTCAGGGAAATTACGTAGTTCGCACAAAGTGTGTAAGACTGATTATGAAACTAGACATTTTTATCTTTTTGTAACAGAAAAATATGTGGTGGAAGTAACAGACTAAGAGGCGTAGGCGGCATGATGCTATGCAAGGATGGGTAACCATAGCAACCGGGACGCTCCCATTCAGTCTCATTCAGAACTCATCGATTGCCCCCACCCAGACCCCCAGCCGACCTACATCCCTACCCTCACGACCCATTTTTTTAACACTGAAATGATGATTTTACAAAGTTCATAAACTTCATATGCTCTTGTTTTATCTGTTAGTATATAGAATCGTATTTTGTTACAGTACGTTTATTTTAAAGTACCACTTCTGACTGGCGGCTTTACACCTTAGGGCGAGGTTGGTTACAATTTTCTTCATATTAACAACTTGAAGCAACTGTGGCGTAAATATTTATATTAATTAAAACAACCTCTTACCACAAATTGAACAATTTTTATTTTAACCTTATGTACATTTCGATCACAAAGTAATCATCTTCAGAGGTATTTTACAAATAACTGAGTTATTAATCTCTGAAGATGATTACTTTGTGATCGAAATGTACATAAGGTTAAAATAAAAATTGTTCAATTTGTGGTAAGAGGTTGTTTTAATTAATATAAATTCTTCATATTGTTTAGACAAAAATAAAACTACCAATAACGACGCTGTAAAAACTAAAATTACCACCATAACTCAAAATTGGTTTAGGCTATTCATTTAACAGTAGATAATTACTTACATAATCAAAATTAATAACGACAATAAATCGATTTAAATAACTTGTACTATTGATATTGTTTTTAAACTTTATGTTTCAAAGTACAGCTAAATATTTAAACAAGTAACAAAAAAACATTAAAATTATTTTTAAAAAGTAAATACAATAATTACAACCCCTTCAGCATTGTTATATCAAGATTAATTTAACGAAGATGAAGTAACTGTAAATGAAACTTTTTACACCTTCAAAATGATACTGAACCAATTTATTAGCAAATCATTTGAAATTTAAATAACCCTTGCTAAATGTTTTTAGTCAAACAAAAAATAGTGATTCTTATAAAACAAAAAAAATTCTTCAATAGTAGAGTCCATTTAAATTTACTACAAACCTACAATAAATCAGATAAAATAGAGTTAAAATACTTAAAATTAATTGTTTTTATTTGTTTATATTTTCTATATTTCCAACAAATTTACCACAAAATACCAAAATAATTTTAAAGAACATATTTGAACTTATATGTAAACATAAATATAGATCTACCGTAGCAGTATAATAATTAAAAACAAATCAATTAAGGTTTTCAAAATTGGTTTGTTATTTTTTAGAAAACCCAAAATGGTATTTTTAGAAATATTTCCAAAAGGGTGCCACTAGTGTACAACTTCGGGTTTGTAACTGATTAGTTACAATGCTTGGAATAACTTTACGTTTAGTTATTGATCATGTGCACAATGTCAGCGACTTCTTCGTTGGATAATTATAGCGGAAGGATTACAGGTGGTTTATTTATTTTTTTACATATTAGGAAAATCAGAATTTTATTATATTTTTTTCTTTAAGTGAAAGACATTATTCATTTACCTTACATTCTCCTGATATATATATATAGTGCACATTTTCAACCGTTAATAAAATACGTTTTAATTCATCTAATCAAGTTCAAATGTATTTTCTTTAACCTGTAGTGGATGAAAATTGATGTCGTCGAAACCTCCATTGTACAACCTTAAATTGTTGCAATGGTTACCACACAATATCATAATGAATGCTCTAGGATTAAAATGAATGAAAATAATTTTAATTAACAAACAAACTAGATTAACGGTAGCTAACCTTGCTCCACACACGGACAGTAAGAAAGGAAAGCGTGTGATATATTTATATACATATTTGTATTAGTTGTAATTATATGAGAAAAATAAACTCACATAAAAGTTTTCTTTGTTGATTTAGGCAGAAATTGACTTTTAAAGTTTTTTTTTTATATCACTTGCTTTTGTAAGAGAACATTAGTTGTGTCGAGTATGAATTACATGTCGTAGGTATTGCCTCTAGCTTTAACATTTTTTTATTACTTTATTATCAATGCATCTTTTTTTTCTGCCTGAACGTTATATTTTGTTCTTGAATTTTGTAGTCCATTACGGTGAATCTTATTAATCACTTAAACAATTGTTTAAGTGATTAAAAAGTTATATTTCAATCACCTACACGTCAGATGAAATAAAATATTTACCAAAGGACGCATCGCTTTCTGAATCACAATAAAATCTTTTTAAAACGTCAATCTACTAAAACAGTTGCATTTGAATAGAGATCAGAAAAAGGTGTCTTGGATAAATGGCCTAAATACTTTACTTTAATTAAACGGCACGCTACTTGTAGTCCACAACAAAGCAGAAGCGACAGAGAACAAAGGTTTAAGACGTAAAAGAGTTTTGCAAACTGACGATATCAGACTAACAATGTTAGTGAACACATTTCTCGAAATATCGATTTTGTAAGGAAAGCTTAAGCGCACACACGTATTTCTTTGCACTGTATATGAATCTTGTTTAGATTATCCGCTACTGAGGTTCGATACTTTGTTATTTATTTCATTAATTAGGATTATCGTCTCTTTTTTAAATGTTTTGTAATGGTTATTACGTAACGTTAAGAATATAATATGTCGAAGTTTAGAGAAACAGACTGCGGTTCATTTTCACTATTCTCGATGTTATGGCACGTCCCTGGTTGTCATTCTATCGGCATCTAAAACCTTTCCTGAGGAAACTGGTCTAAAAGGTATTTCTATGTAATTTTATCTGTCTTAGGATGAGTTAATTTCTCCTAAATGTTGCCTAGGAAATTTGAAACTCATATACATCAATTCTGTTTTGGCGGTAGTATAGATATATATAGGCCTAACCTTTTTATTTTTTGTCCCATTGGAGAATTTTAAACTCTGGTCAATTCATGAAACTTTTTGCATTTTTTTGCATTGCAGGTATTTGTAATAGCTGAACCAAAATCAATAAAGTCATTATCAATTTATAGCCATCTAGAGCATCAAGGTCTTCAAAATCGTTTTAAGTAGTTATCGTAATTATATTGCTTTTTTTTCAGATTAGCCCTTGATACTACTTTCCGTCTATACGCTTTAATTGAATTCGTTTCTTGATCCGATGCCGCCATGTTTGTGGTACCTCCAACATCTCTCAGATTGTATCGTCTTAACAACAATAAGATATTCTCCTTTTCCACCATCAAGCGTTCCCTAATTAAATATTTCCCGTAGGTGTTGAAAGCTCTGGGGAAATTACGCAGCATTGTTGTACATCCCTTCCGAATTTCAGAGGGAACTGAATTAATTTGAACTTGAATCAGACTTTTTTAGTGCGATATTTTAACGATAATTTTTGGAACTTTTCACGAGACGTCCTGAAGTCTAAAATTGTCAAGTCTAAGATTGTAACACAATCAAAACAGAACTATCATGAATCATTCACTGCAGAATTCATTTCACAGAGGTGTTTTCAATTTTCAATATTATGTTTCGAAGACTCTCTTGTAACATCATAGACTTAAAACTGGTTTCCTGTTTTTAAACCATGTTATGCATTTACGCTAGAGACGTTAACTAAAATATAATTACCACGTTCGCTACCATATATGCGCCGTCTGGTTTCTCTCGACAGACTGGCGGTAAAAATTCGATCTTTCCACACAGCACGCGTTAATGTAGATCCGACCTTCATTACAGACCAAAAGCGGAATGTTGTTATAATAAATTATTAAACTACATCAATAAACTATAAGTATTTATGTTGAACGTATATTTTTGTTTTTGCTGTTTTTCGTGTTGTTTTTTTGGGGGGATGGCGCATGTATGAGCCGGTCGGTCTACAGGACGAAATACTTTTGGAGACCGAGCGTCCCAAATGAGAACCACTACAAAGGCTTACATAAAAAAATACCCAACTAACTCGTCTTGAGTAGTCATGTTAAACATAATGCTTATAATGGCCTAAATAACGAAAAAAAAACAGACAATATAAATTTTATTGTAACAGATAGAAAATGGTGTCCTGTAAATCCGTACCACAGAAAATCGGTCGCACTGAAAATTTCAGGAATGCGGAATTTCAGGAAGAGAGGTTCTGAAGACGAAACAAGACTTTTTTATGGATGGGACGTTTAAAAGCTGTAGTAAGCAGTTTACACAGATATATTCAAAACACGCAGACTTTGGAAGTTCGACGGGTGAAACAAATATTTATCCTGTTGTGTTCGCTCTCTTAACGAACAAAAAAAAGATACTTACGTCCGTCTGTTCAAGAAAGTACTTGAAATTATTCCAGAGTGGAAACCAAGAAATGTCACCGTTGTTTTCGAAGCTGCGGCGGTTTCTGCTCTCCAAGATGTGTTTCCATCGGTTATAATCCACGCATGCCATTTCCATATGAAAAAATGTCTCTGAAGGAAAATTCACGATTTGGGACTTGTACGTGAATACAGGGCAAATGAGGAATTACAGATGTGAGTTCGAATGTGCGCTGCACTTGCTTTCCTTCGACCTGAAGATGTCGTGGACGGCTGGCTGGAGATACACTCTGGAGCACCTGATGTAACCAAACTTGCTGAATTCTTTGATTACTTTGTTGAAAGATGGTTGGAAAATTCTGAAATTTCTATCGATCTTTGGAGCTGCTACAAGGGGCGCCATCGAACTACCAAAGCCGTTGAAGGCTGGAACTACAAGATTAATAACGTTCTTGGGAAACCAAATCCAAAAATCAAAGATGTGATTGACTGCATGAAAAAAGAAGCGGAAAATTCAGCGTGTGCTTTGATGAGGTTGAAGTTACACATGGAAGGCAAACGAAGGAAAAAAAGTACATGAAATTTGACGAAAGACTGAAAAAAAACAGTAGAAAAGTATGAAGAAGATGGTGACATCAGGGCTTGTATAAAAACTATCTCACACCTACAAAAACTAGAGTAGTTTGTTGAACTCAAAACCAAAACCAAAATGAAAAATTTTTTAAAAATTGACGATGCTTTAGCTGATTTTGAACACGCCTAAATGACAAAAGACAACTTTTAACATTTAGCCAGTCCAAAGCCTGGGTAAAGTATGCTTTAATAATTTATTATATTATAAACATTTAATACAAAGTAAAAAACTGAAAAACTTCGCATCGCTGGTTGTGCTGTCACTCATGGGACAGGTAGCAGGTAGCCAGTATTCATTGTTACGACGAACTATGGAGTGGGGCGGACACCGATTTTCACTGTTACGGATTCACCCTCACTCATAGAAAATATGATCACATTTGATTTCTAAATGAAGTACAGTATATTTACAAACGCACCAACCACTTTTTACATGTTTACATCTTTTGTTATAAATGTCATTTAGAGTAATCCTAGTAAAACATGACCATTCAAAACAAAAACTGCCTAAGCGGCCATTTTTGTGACAACAAAAAAAGCGTGTCATTCTCATGTCATTGACCTTGGTAAAAGAGAAACCAAATGTCCCACATATACATCAGACATGTCTACAGGCAGATACAAATATATCAAGCTGTAAATAAACCACTGATTTGCCAGAGGAAAAAAAGTAACGCGCAAACAGTGTCCCAAATATAACCATTTCAACTACCCCGAACGGCGCATATGTGGGACGTCGTTTCAGCATTAGAGACCGTACGGCGCGCTGGTCTATACCAAGAGCTATTTTGTTAACATTATGGTAGCGAACGTGTTAGCCTACTATCGTGAAAAAACTTAGCGGCTTTTATTTTTTTTTAACACAACTCATTTTCAAATCATTATTTGAACTTTTGTCAGTTCAAGTAACACTATTATAGTACAAATACAAAATAAAAAATTGCTACTTTACATACAAATATTCACATTAGATATATGTAACTAAAAACTCATCGGGTCATGTAAACCATTTACAAAACAGACAAGCAATAACCTACCACACGGTATAACATAAATGAGTCATTAAGATTCGTCTCACAGACGACAGCGAAAAACTAGGATCACAATAAACAATGAAGAACAAACAAAGATGGAAGAACAATGTGATTCAAAATTAAAAGGAAGGAGAAAACGTTGGTGGTTATGGAACCATTAGAAACTTAAATTTGTCAAAACTTGTGTCGTCTTGAAGACGAATCATAATACAGAATCTGTACTTGAAATATTTCTGAAAACGTTCACATTAATTAAATACGTAAATGAAACATTCACTTATTATAACCTCAAAAGTTAAAGTCGCATGTTGGGACCAATTTACTGCATACATTAAACAACTGCGTAATGTTTTCAAGGTCAGTTAAAAACGCAAATAGTCTTGATTAGACTACAAATAAACTCGGTATCGATCGGACTACAAGGTCAGCCTAGAGCACCCCTTTCTATCAAAACAACACAAACCTCCAGTGTTACAAGCAGCTAAATCTACTTTTGTAAAGATAAAAGCAAATTTAAAAATTGCAATTTATTTCTTAAAATTTTAAATAAACTAATTATACACCTATTTATTCCTTACAAAGAAAAACTAATACATTTATGAAAATGCATAATCCATATCGTTTACCCTCCTCAAATTAAACAAAAATACATTTAATGGAAAAAAACATATATTATAAATGTAATAGTAAGCATGGTTTATTGATGGTAATAGTATTATAAGTTTCGTTTGAATTTATTTTTCTAGACCCATTTGAACAAAAACTATATTTTTCTGAATGAAACTAGTTATTTTATACTAAACAAATTCCGTTGTACATTAAAAAACTATCACTTCAGTTTTAATGGATGCCAAAAGATGTAAAAACTTATTTGTAAATTTTCAATATGTAATGGATAGCTTTATATAAGTTTTCCTTCAAGTGGAAAATGAAAAATTGTTTTAACAAACTCAATTAAATAAAGTAACAAAAAACTATTTGTAAAATCTAATGACTCGCATCTACAATAATTTATCCATAAAACGTCTATATTATAATTATTATTAAGTATGGATAATAAATAAATAATTCTTATTTGCCATTTTGCCACTCACATGAAAACATTAAGAATTATAAAACTATTATTTATTAGGACGACATTTCTGCACCTAACTGTTTGTTTATTATAGCTGAAATACAAAGCCATTTATACAATATAATTAGAAGAAAAATAGTTAATAAATAGCGGTTGAAATAATAAATGCACCGTATATAATGAAACATCTTTTGGTAATTTATTTAATAGTTTTTTTCATTTACTAACAGATATACACAATTTTAAACAAATTTTTCTATTACTCTGGTACTGTATTTGTCACTTTAAAAATACATTATGTATATATTTAATTGTATATTTTACAAATTATATTTATTATTTTAACTGTTCGGTATTATTGTACCTATGTATTGACTATGGCCCCTTTTTATATTCTATAAATTGTATTTATTTCAGACTTTAAAAGGACAACAATTAGCTGTACTTAGATAAATCAACTTAATAAATCTTATTTTTGAGTAGTTAAAACCACCGCCTCTATATTTGAATTAAATATTTAAGTAATACAGGATATATTACATTATTATTATGTTGTATCATTTACCTTATAGTCATTAAATGCAATAAATAAATACAATATGATTATTTATATTTCTAATCACGTCGGTAAATGTTTTTTTGAAAAAAAGATATTCTTGTATTTGAATAACCTATGTTGTTATATATATATATATATATATATATATATATATATATATATATATATATATATGTGTGTGTGTGTGTGTGTGTGTGTGTGTATAATAACCTCTTTACCTCTTTGTACATCGTTTCGTGTATACTGTAAACTAAGGTTGTACTTATGTTTTGAAAATATTAGAGTTTGGTTGTGTCGTAGACAAGTTTATGTAATTTTTCATGTTCCTTGGAATTTTTACATCGCCAAATAAAATTTCTTTTGCAATCCGGTGACGTGTAACATAGAAATAAACACCTAACTCAATATCACCCCTTTACTAAAACAAACATTTATCAAATACCGAATTACCAATGTTAATTTACAAATCAAGTAATAAAAGAATCTGATAATTTAACTTGAAATAACATAAATCCAATTATCAAAACTACTGAAAGTTAAATCAAATCCATTTTTAAATATCCTGTAGACAAGTGATTAAATTATAAAATACATGACGAACAACCCTTATTCAATTCCCTCACACACTCCAAATATATATGTATATATATATATATATATATATATATATATATATATATATATATATATATATATATATATAGAACCAAGTCAAAATACAAATACAAGAATTATAATTGAATTTAAAATTCAAAGCTTTTCGTTGCCTAACAGTACCAACATCATCAGGAATATTAAACAATTAAAATTCTATTAAACTATTAAAATTAGAATTTTAATTATTTAATATTCCTGATGATGTTGGTACTGTTAGCCAACGAAAAGCTTTTAATTGTAAATTCAATTATAATTCTTCTATTTGTATTTTGACTAGGTTCTTTATTAATACACAAAAATACATATTGCGTTATATATATATATATATATTTATATATATATATATATATATATATATATATATAAGTATAAGTATATCTTGTACAAATTTTTGATCGTTAATAAAATACGTTTTTATTCATCCAATCAAGTTCAAATAAAATTTGTATTTGTTGATTTAAATAGGAATTGATTTGTCAAAAAAAAAATTATATTACTTGTTTTTTTTCATTTAAATTACGTAAATTAAATTTTACAATTTGTAATATTTATATTTTTTAGTCATATCCGCCTAAAGAAGGTTTGTTTCGTTTCAAAACTATTTAAAAAAAAGGAAATATAGCAAATATATCATATACATTTTATTTGAGTAATATATTTCAAGGACTTAAAAAATGAGTGTCGAGATTGTAAATATCCAAATTCAATATGAAAACCTAACCAACGTAACTTATCTATAGCCACACGACTTCAAATATGGGGAATATTTTGTATAAGTGAAGCACATTGGACGGGAAACATTGGTGGAAAACGAGGAGGTAAGAACTGTAGAGAGGTGGTCAGTTATTGAGCTGGGTAATTTATTTTACCGTCTGGTTTTCTATAAGATTAGAGTGATTGATTACCACGTAAGAATAAAATAAAACTAATCAAATTTATTTGACAATTCAAGCCTTCTATTCACAGTGTTTAACAATGCATTTTAAGCAAATCTTCCCAAGATCAAATCAAGTGAATTGGAATATCTGAGTAAAGTTTATTTAAAGATTCTTATTGTTCACAGATTTCCAGATTTTCCTGTTAACCTAATTGTCTCTGAAATTCTGTCTTCCCTGTCTTCAATTTCCATTTGTAAATTCGTCTTTATCTTCGTTTATTCTATTTATCTGTTTATTCACGAAATTTGTTTTATGAACGTCTTGCATATTGTCTACCTGTAAAACCTGAACCCTTACTTTCTCAATTTTCAAAGCCCTAATGTATTATTTTTCTCTGTTTTTTATAGTACGATTTTAGTACTCATTTTTTATTTGACTGAACATTTTGTCTTCCTTTACTTTCCCAGTTCACTTCTACTTCCACGATTATTCCAAAACATCTGTGATTACTCCCACGTTCGGGCTATATCACATACAAAAAGGCATTGTTTATTGTTTTCTGTTATATTAGTGTTATTTTAAAGCTTCAGATAAGATTATTGTTCCAGTCTAAAGGTTTTATATAGCATAAACAACCTAACGAATTAAAATATACAACTTGATACTTTAACTTGTACAGCAGTGATCGTTGCTCCTTATTACCTTATTATTGTTCTTACAATTACATGTTGCTGGTATTTATTAAAAGATAAAATAAATATCGTAAGTCTATAGCCAGTATGGACAAATCGATTTCTTTAAACGTGTAATAAGTAAGACGTAATTAAAATATTACTATTTAAAAAATTTTTAAAAAAATCTTTCAAGTTACCTTTGATAATAAAAGGTTATTTCCCAATATTGATTTAGAAACATAAATTATATTATCTTGATTTTAAAAATAAATAATGAAAAAGTGTCTATTAGGCAACTAATTTTCTGTAAGCATAATATTTCTCCTTTAGCTTTATGTTACTATATCGAAGATTAGAGAAATAATTAATTTCAAGTTTAATTGAAAATAAATTAAGATCAATTGTATTTAACAATTGAAAAAAACTGTTCTAATGAAAGGGGAACATGTTCAAGAATATCGTAAGTCTATAGCCCGTATGGACAAATCGATTTCTTTAAACATGTAATAAGTAAGACGTAATTAAAATATTACTATTTAAAAAATTTAAAACAATATTTTTTCAAAGTTACCTTTGATAATAAAAGGTTATTTCCCAATATTGATTTAGAAACATAAATTATATTATCTTGATTTTAAAAATAAATAATGAAAAAGTGTCTATTGGGCAACTAATTTTCTGTAAACAAAATATTTCTCCTTTAGCTTTATGTTACTATATCGAAGATTAGAGAAATAATTAATTTCAAGTTTAATTGAAAATAAATTAAGATCGATTGTATTTAACAATTGAAAAAAACTGTTCTAATGAAAGGGGAACATGTTCAAGAATATCGTAAGTCTATAGCCCGTATGGACAAATCGATTTCTTTAAACATGTAATAAGTAAGACGTAATTAAAATATTACTATTTAAAAAATTTAAAACAATATTTTTTCAAGTTACCTTTGATAATAAAAGGTTATTTCCCAATATTGATTTAGAAACATAAATTATATTATCTTGATTTTAAAAATAAATAATGAAAACGTGTCTATTAGGCAACTAATTTTCTGTAAACAAAATATTTCACCTTTAGCTTTATGTTACTATATCGAAGATTAGAGAAATAATTAATTTCAAGTTTAATTGAAAATAAATTAAGATCGATTGTATTTAACAATTGAAAAAAAAACTTTTCTAATGAAAGGGGAAATGTTCATGAAACGATGTGTTTGGAAAATCATATGTACTAATGTAATAATCATTATGAACTATTTGGGATTGATATTTAATTAATATAGAGAAATGTAACTAAAAAAACGAAATGTTTATTGAGAATTATATTTTAAAAAATATGTATCGTCATCGAGTTTTCTAATGTTAGTTTTCACTACGTTTACAAGACCGTACGCTCATTATTCTACAGAATGTTTAACCTGATGCAAATAGAAACCATGATACCACTTATATCCATACAGAGCGTCTTCTATAGAGCAGACACGTTTTCGAAACATTATCACCACTTACGAAGTACAAGTTTTGTTAAATCCATGTTTTGCTAAAAGTTTAGATGTATTGCGCAAAGTTTTGCAACAAAGAGAGCATTGCGAACGGGAAGAATACGAGACATGAAATTAGGTTAACGCCGCGTCATCCCTTAATATGCCAAGCGACTAGGTCAACCCTGCTGCCTCTGTCAATTGTCTCTACCACGTATCACGTTCTACCTCTAATTATACAAGTGATTATTCGGTGTAGGACAATCTACAGCTCTACAATTAGTTTTACCTTGCATTAAACAACCATTCATAACACTTTCAGAATTGCTGTTACCTAGTAAAATTGTTTTGTATTATAGGCCTATATAGTCACAAATATATAGTGTATGTACATATAGAAATATGTAATTATTACATACAAACATTTACTTACGAAAGATCATAAAAACAACTATCTTAAATACGAAAGTTTATTTTTTGAACAATCACCAACAGTATAATGCTGTTCGTAAATTCACCATGTTACTAATCAAACATGACAAACAAAATACAATTTTCGTTGATTTAAAGAATTATATTTATGAATTATACATATTAATTATTTAAATAAATTAATTATATACAATATATTGGTTTCTCCAAATTATATAAATCTATATGTAAATATAAATTGATATATTATGTGGAAATAATATTTTTTTGGTGAAATATATTTATTTATAAGAATAATCTATATAAAAAACAATATTTATAAAAATAATATTTCAAGAAGCTTTTCAATATTTCCATTATACGGTAATAGCACCAATATCTTCCTTTGAGGTCAACAGTCAACTCAGATTTTCCCAATAACAATATATTGAAAAAAATTATTTTTTTTTTTTGTAAATATTTTGGTTTATGAAATTTTTATTTAATAATATATTGATATGTACCTATATTTTTCTCTATTTTATTACAAATTGATTTTATCTTTTTTTTGTAACAACTATAATAATACTTTATAGTTTATTACTATAAACAGGTAATGCAAAATGTACAGATAATGTTTAGAAAAAATGTGTTTCCCTATTCTGGGATTGAACCTATGATTTTTTTTATGAGACACTACAACTACTGTTACAACAATTCACTAACAGTATTACTCTTACCAAGAGTAACCGTATTACTCTTACCAATATCTTACCATTACAGTAATTCAGGTTCTTAGTTAATGGTTTAAACTACTACACCATATCGATATAAATTACCCCTTACAGATACATTATATCGATACACTATGGTATTAATAAACAGTCCTAAATTAACAACATTCAGTGGTTATAATATATAGCGTGTAATATATAGCTAACCAATTAATAGAAATCTTCCAATTTTAGTAACAGGGCTCGCAAAGCAGGGCGCTTAATGGTATAATTCTTTTCTTCCACTCCGAGGAGTTCATTATGCCTTTTTGTATTATTTTATCCAAATTTATATAAACTACATATATATTGAATACTTTCTAGCCTTAGTAGGCAATAATAATAATATTTACTCACCACAAAAAAAAATTTAAAGTACATAAAAATTTCGAATAATCGCAAAATATGTTTTATTTATAAAGTAAAAAAAAGGATTAAAAAAGTAAATTTGAAAAAAAGAGTTTTTGAGCAAGTAATATTATTTTTGACAATAATTACATATAAATATCTACCAATGTATTCAAAACGACAGTGAATATAAATAGTTACAAATAATAGAATTAATTATAAGTAGGAAACAGATTCCAAATAATATATATTTAGCATAATCTATAACAATACATACATACCCACTTAGCATAACCTTTTAAACAATTATTTCTTCTAACTGACTAAAGCCACAAACACATTTCCATGAAAATTAAGTAATTTTCAACTTTGTAGATCTTTCAAATATAGGTTTTAATTGAAAAATTATGCATAGATTTAAAATAGATTTTAAAGTAAAAACAAATTACTTATTCAGATATATAAATACTCAAACTACTCACTCTAAAAGCACCCCTTTCTTGAATTTATATAAAGTATTTATATTTAAACACTTTTATACAATTAAAGGTCTAAATCGCTGATTTAAAACCAGATACTGGAGTTTAGGGAAACAGAGTTTTAGGAAAATGCTAAAGCAATTTCCACTGTAGATTTAGAATGATTTTCTTCAGTAAATTTTAAGTAAACCTAGTTTTTTTACTTTGAAAACATAATAATATCAATTAATTTTTTTTTGCTAAATTTATTCTCAATAAACAAAAAAAAAAACGATTTATATAATCTAAATCTTAATATCACCACTATGTGTGTATATAATATACTAAAAGTGAAATATTTTCACCTTGTAGAGATAATTAATAAACACAGACATTTAACATTCCACTTCATCCATTCTGCTAATGAATGAAAACAGCTGTTGGCACAAAAGTTAATATAAAAAGCCATTTTATTTCTCTGAAACATACGATACATCCACGGAAATACAGCACGCTATCTAGCAGAGAAGTTTTAATTTAAAACTGAATAACATTTCTCCTAACCTTATCTGTACTTATTCGAAAAAATAATTAAACCAAACATAACGGTTAATGAAATAACGAGATATATTCTCCTATTCACTCCGATACGGTTTGTTTAATCGAATTCCATTTTTAAATGTTGACGACGTTTTTTATTGCAGCTGTATATCCGTTTGATAGTGTTTGCACTTCATCGTGTGTAAAACGTTTAATTGGTTTTAATTAGACTTCAAATGGTGTTTAGTTTCTAAAAACAAAATATTTAAAAACCGCGTTTTTATTTAATTATGTACGATCACGCATTCATCGCAAGCACAATTTGGTTGCTTTGATACAATCGAATATATTTTTAAAAATTACAAAGTTTAGGTAGCATTAAGATTTGTAATATACTGAACTTAGAAATGATAATAACGTATCATATTAAGTTAAAGATAATAACGTATAATAATACGTTTACTATAATAAAGTATAATATTAAACAATATAATATACTTATTCTAAACGTAGATATGAAATGGATTGTTACTTTAAAAAAAAACATTATTTTCAAATCCCTATGTTATTTTCGGAAAGAGAGACACAAGATTTTTAAAGTACCATGAGGTTGCTAGTAACAAAACTGACAAAATTAAAATGACAACAGAAGTACACCGATTTATGATAATATGTTCAATATCATAGTTATTAAATTACGTATTAATTAAATTCCAAATCCTTTAACACTACCATATGTAAATATGTAAATTACACGACCACAACTATTATGTAAATACAGGAAAGCAGATATACGAAACTGTAGTATAAGGTAATTGTGACACTAAAGGAGCTTTCACTAAAAATAGGTAGCTTCTGTTGGGAAAACATGGCTATAATATTACTCTAAATTAAATCCAAAAGTTATTCTTATTACTTTAAAAGTTATTAATTTGACTGTAGAACAGGATTCTTCTTATTTTACTATATTGCATGACATTAAAAACAATTACTTTGTTAAATTTAAAAAAAAATACTTTGTTAAATTGAAAATGACTCTGTTAAACCGTAATAGTTTTATAATAATTAAAAGTTACTTTAAAATTATCCATTACCTCACTTTATCTTTAACTTCAAACCATTAACATTGCATTAAAAGATTAGCTCTGTAAATTGTAATACTGAATTAATTAGTAAATGTGTGTGCTAGTTACTGATCAGCAATGAAAATCTAAACCGTTTTTATACGATCATTTTGCCGAACAGAATACAAGCATTTCACCCTCTATGATTTCTCCCATTATAGATACATCATTGAAAATAAATTATTTTTTATGAATAAAATATGCGAATCAACTATTCATATATATATATATATATGTGTGTGTGTGTGTGTGTGTGTGTGTGTGTGTAATAAATATGGTGATATGTTTTCTTGTAATATAGTTAATAAAT
Organism: Prosapia bicincta; assembly: GCA_036971475.1. Taxonomy (NCBI): domain Eukaryota; kingdom Metazoa; phylum Arthropoda; class Insecta; order Hemiptera; family Cercopidae; genus Prosapia; species Prosapia bicincta. The sequence continues at coordinate 361,120,511 of JBAIZL010000001.1, read as the reverse complement.
TTAAAATATTTCAAAAACAAGAGTACTTTTTATATAGAATAAAATTATTTTATTTGATAATTATTTTCCTGAAGATGCTGGTACTATTTTATCGGCGAAAAGCTTTGAATAAATATATTCATTAAAAGTATTCTTGTTTTTGAAATATTTTCAATATATATATGTATATATCTTTTCACAGCCCGAAATTGCAGCGACCTTGGGGGAGGGGGGAGTTAGAAACTAACAATTTTCCTCTCCTAATGAATCAGATTTTGGCGTTAGCTATTTGAAATGGAAACATTTTCAGACAATAATCCACCGATTTTCGCCGCGATTTTACATTGAGATATATACTTTTTGCTTAGAACTTCAGGTTTCTAGCTTCAAGCATTTTGGTCTTAAGTTTGTTATAAATTAGCCAGCAAAAATCATTATATATTTGTACGTAGACAGAGAGAACTTAAAATCGTTAATTTAGTGAGTATTTTTGGGTATGTTGTCAGAAACCTTATCGGTAATAATAAAGACCATTAGAGTTCTAAAGAAGAAGAAGTTTAAAAATGCTTTTAACTACGACTAAATAAATCAAATGTTTACAGAGCTTACATTCATTGATTAACTCTTTAATTATTATAAATCTTAAATTATTTTGTTAATTTATACAGAATAAATTGAAAAGTAACCAAACAATTACACAGCAGAAGTTTAAAAAAATGTTTTTTGTTTGTCAAATTTTTATTTCCTAAATTGATTCAGTTTCTGATTTTTCAGTAAAATTTATGAAATAATAATACAATATATTTTTCAAAACCTCACGTTTCTGTCATGGACAGAAACAATCCAGTAGTTACAGTTAAAGAACAGAAATTATAACTTTATTTACCTTGAAGAAAAGAATAAATTAGTTATAACAGATTTTTGCATTTAAACCTTCATTAGTTCATCAACTGTTAACTTTTAAACAACAAAATATTTTTATTTATTTAAATCCCCAAAACAATGTTTAATTACATAGTTTTTCATCAACGATGGCTTGTAAACATTCATGTTATCGTTCATTTTGCTTCTATACCTTGAAATTATGTTTATCTTACAGCCTATTTTAATTGTGTTGACACTTATTAATCTCATTGTTATTTTATGGAAATTGAAACAGCTGTTCACTCACTTAGATCCAATGTGTACAGTTGTTATGTGAGAAAAATGAGTATTATATGTAAATAAGCTGTCGATAAATCACAAAAACCCAATAAAACACCTTAAAATTATCCTTATATTATAAAACTGGTATACCTTCCAAAGTTAAATGTCTAGTTTTAAATTTTCCCCTCTATATGGATTGTAAACCAGTATAGACAATGCTTATGTAATGTTTCAACCACGATGTTCGACTTCTTTAAGATGGACCTATTTTACTGTTATTGGTTCTTTTTCTCTGCTTATAACCGTTCCTGAAACTTTGAATTTTTTATCTTTCTTATCTTTATGCAATCCCTTATAAGTTGCATAAATCTGTATGCCCACATTTCGAAATTTTCCAGTATTTAGGACTTTGACCAAGGCTAGGCTTCGTGCTACCACTAAATAACGGATAAATAATTTTTAATACTATCATACCTCAAATTTCGAGCACTATCGAATGATTTCGTTGTTGTTTTAAGACGATCTGCAACTAAGCGTACAGCTGGCTGCGGGGGGGGGGGGTAAGAGAGGCTTCTAAATACACGTAGAATTGGGGTAGGGAGGGAGACAAGCTAGTAGAAGATATAGACATGGGATCATGACATCACGTGTTCCTGTACTTGAAGAAGATGTACTGTCAATCTTACTCATAAAGCGATGACTGCATGTCACACCCACTTTCAAGGAGTAGACAAAGGCTAAATGCAATTATTACGTAGAACTATGAACGAACATAATGATAGCCTGATAGAGACAAGTAAAGAAACATCCTTAGGTATATAATAATATATGAGACCTGCCTATTATATATATATATATATATATATATATATATATATAAGGTTTACTATATACTATATATATATATATATATATATATATATATATATATATATATATATATATATATATATATACTATATATTTTACAGGTTTTGATGGTTTACTTTTTGTAAACTAGTAGTTTAAGTCGAAAATAGGACAAAATAATAATAACTGGATGCAAGTTTACTATGCCTTGTTATTACTAAGCATTAAACATTATTTACTAACGGACAACGTACCACCTAGTAACTAGTATTTACTATTACGAAACAAGTAAGATTAACGTTTATAGATACATTTATAAATTAAAAGTTTACAGTTAATTATTTTTTAAACCCTATAAATATAAGTTACATCTACGTCATGAATACGTTTGTCAAACAGAAGTTTTACAACTTTATATTATACTTTTAAACTACTACAATCCTACCTCTATGAATTAATAATAATAAACAGTATAATATATTTATTGTTGTCCTTCCTCAGTAGGATTGTAATACGATAACATATTAAAGTACCTTTGTTCACGATTTTTGTTAAGAATGAAGGTTTATTGATTACTTACTTATTTAATTATTATAATTGGTAATTATTGGTTCTTTTACGTTTGTAAAGGAGGATTTGCCGAAAGTATATATTAACATCAAGAAAGAGTTATTGGTGTGAAGAGTATTCAAGCGCACTAAACAATATTCATTTATTTATATGTATTTCATTAATGCCTAGATGGCCAAATTGCTCATTATAATGTAATTTATAAATAAAAGAATAAATATGCTACGACTTTGTTTTTTTCAATTACGATTAACCTTTGTAGCGTCACTGAAGATGATGGCATATTGTCTTTGAAACACGTATTATAAAGTTTATATAATTCTGACTCGTGGCATATTTATTCTTTTATTTACAACTTTCACTGAAATTTTATACAGAACACAGTAGTGTAATTATGATAAATAAATAACAATAACCCTTGCTACAAATGTTTAAACGCCCTTGATGTACTTTTCGCCAAAACAGTTAGCATCATCAGAAGGTTACAAACATTCTGGGACTAAAAAGAAACAATACACCTAAAATCGCTATGGGCTACTCCCACTCCTCCGCCCAGCGACCAGTTTGTTAACCTGTACCAGCGCTGCACGTGGAATAAGACCACACCCACCACTGACTTGTCTTGACAATTATAAATTAAAACTAATTATAAACTAGTGTAAACTAAAATTATAAAAGTAACACAAATGATAATAAATTATCTTGTCAACTTGAACTAAACTATAAATACAGCTAAAAATCATGTATTTGGTCGTAACAAAGAGAATAAAGTAGAACCAGGAATTGGGCCTTTATCAACGTTCATCAACAAATCGCCCTTAGTTTTAGCAATGGATATACTTTCATAACTATTAGGCAACCTGTTGGAGAACACCGTTTTACCCACTTTAACACTATTTATATCCAACTCATGGCCATTATTAAGGATATGTTCAGCCAGGACGTTTTAAAAGTTTATATTCACCTTGAAAACACCCACCTGGGTCACAAGCGAATACATTATCATCTTTATGTGCTAAGTCCCGATATTTATAAAGGTTCAAAAAGAAAATGTAAAATACTCTACACCGAAGTATGTAACAGAATTTTGTAAATATAGGCTTATTAAAAATATACAAACCTTTTCTGTAAGAATTTTAAATCTAAAATAAATTGTGAAATACGTAGGCTATAAACTATACGAATACGTAGGAAAACGTTTCATAACAAATAAACTTTAGAAAATGTTTATAAACGTTTATAATTTTGACAGAGTAATTGCGATAAACATTCTGAGAGAGCTGTCTATAAAAAAAAGTCATGAGAATTAATGGATAATGTTTTTCAACAATTCATATACTTTTACTTATTTACATAAATTTATTTTTTTAATATTATAATACTAATCCTATTGAAATATTATACAGAGCAAGTAGCGTAATTATGATAAATAAATAACAATAACATTTGCTACAAATATTTAAACACCCTTGATGTACATTTCGCCAAAACATTTAGCATCATCAGAAGGTTACAAACATTCTGGGACTAAAAAGAAACAGTACACCTAAAATCACTATGGGCTACTCCCACTCCTCCGGCCAGCGACCAGTTTGTTAACCGGTGTCGCGTCAGTTGTGCCCAGCGACATTTGTGACCACATTGGTTCAAGTGGTGGGGGGAAGATACACTGGAAATCCCAACCCTCGCCCTGACACACTGCTAAGCCGAATGCTCCAATCACTTGACACTTTCTCCTGGCTGTCTTTGTGTTAATTAATATTCCTGGTTGTCTTGGTGTTAGTATTCGGACTGTTCGTATAATGTATTCAGTGACGTTTATACTACCATGGAGCTCTCTACGACAACGAAGGATAAAGAGTGCGCGCTATACAAAGGCTACTGCTATTACTTCAAGAGGAAAAATGAGGATGGTGTGATTTCTTGGCGATGTTCAGAGGTAAACTCAAAAAAGTGTTTTGGCGCTATCAAGAGCCGAGACGGTGAGGTATTGAGTGAAACCGATCTTCAATGTGGAGCTCCAGATGTTGCAAGGGTGGAGGTGAAGAAAACTGTTCAAAAAGCGAAGAAGAGGGCTTGAGATGAAGATACATCTATTTCGAAAATATATAATGAAGAATTAGGCGAACTTCACAACAGAGGATATGAATTTGTCACGGAGATGCCATCTCAACGTGCGGCGAAGAGAGATCTCCATCGTCAACGGTACATATCTCAAGGAAACCAAACAGAGCCCGAAACACGCGAAGACATCATCCTTGATAAAGGGATATTGAAAATGAAAGATGGCAGCAGTTTTCTTCTCGCTGACGACAACGCTGGTGAAAGAATTTTAGTGTTCTGTGGAAACAGAGGAAGTTAGGGACTGAAATTCCAAAAAGAGTTTTTTATCATTCGAGAGCTCAAGCAAGCAGTTTTCGCAGATATATTCAATCCACGCCGATTTTGTAAGTTTCGCCAGAAGAAACAAATGTATACCCTGTGGCGTTTGCACTGTTGCCGAATAAAAAGAAAGAGACATACATTAAGCTGTTTCAAATTATACGTGAAGTTATACCTAGCTGGTCGCCAAGAACTGTCAACGTTGACTTCGAAATAGCAGCGATATCAGCGTTAAAAGTGGTGTTCCCTTTGGTTGTGGTAAAGGGGTGTTATTTCCACATGAAGAAGTGTATGTGGAGAAGAGTGCAGGAGGTAGGTCTCACGCGCGACTACAAAGACAATGACCAAGTACGCCTTCACATTCAAATGTGTGCAGCTCTTGCATTCCTTAAGCCTGAGGATGTTAGTGACGGTTGGTTGGAGATCTACTCTCAGGCTCCAGAAAATGCAAAACTAACTGAGTTTTTTGTTTATGTCATAGAAACATGGCTGGAAAATGATGACTACCCTATTGAACTATGGAACTGCCACAACAGACGTCATAGAACAACTAATGCTGTTGAAGGATGGAACAACAGACTAAACAACACCCTTCGGAAAACAAATCATAGAATCAAAGAATTGATTAGCTGTTTGAAATCTGAAGCAGAAAATGCAGCCCGCGCATACATGACGCTACAGTTGAACCTTGGAGTTAATAGGAGAAAATCCACTTATATAAGACTGGACGAGGGCATTAACAAAACATTCAAGACTTATGAACAAAATGGTGACATAAGAACATTTCTTTTAACTATGTCCTACTTACAAAAATTAGACTGAGCTCAATCTGGATAATGATAAAAGTAATGACCATATTTGTAAATAGTACGAAATTCATTTAAAAAAAACACAAAAAAATTAAAATACAAAAAAAAGAAATTGACATGTTAAACGATGATATAAAAAAAAACAAATATAAAAATGACGAAGCTTATAGCTGATTTTAAGCACGCCTAAATGATAGATAGCTGACTTGTGTTTCTAAGTAATGGTGAAACTTGTTTTCTATCACTTAGCCAGTCCAAAGCCTGGGCAAAGTGTGATGGGAATCAGAGAGGCTATAATCATACCTAATGCAGGAAATAATGTGGGTCTCCCAATCCATGGTATATTTTAGGTAGCTTGGTCACAAATGTCGCATATTTCATCATGGTCACAAGTGTCACTGGGCACATCTGTCGTATATTCTGTTAACCTGTACCAGCGCTGCACGTGGAACAAGACCACACCCACCACTGACTTGTCTTGACAATTATAAATTAAAACGAATTATAAACTAGCGTAAACTAAAATTATAAAAGTAACATAAATGATATAAAATTATCTTGTCAACTTGAACTAAACTATAAATACAGCTAAAAATCATGTATTTGGTCGTAACTAAGAGAATAAAGTAGAACCAGGAATTGGGCCTTTATCGACGTTCATCAACAAATCGCCCTTAGTTTTAGCAATGAATATACTTTCATAACTATTAAGCAACCTGTTGGAGAACACCGTTTTACCCACTTTAACACTATTTATATCCAATTCATGGCTATTATTAAGGAGATGTTTAGCGACGCTGGACTTATCCTGTCTCCCATATTTAATATGGGCTAGATATTCTTTAAATCTAGTTATAGTCTTTCTCCTTGTCTGACCAATATACATTTTGTGACAAGTTTTACAAGTAATGGTGTAGATATCCTTCGGAATATCCTTGGCTAAATCTATAAATTAAATATCTGTATAGTAAACTTAGTAACATTGAATTGAGATTATATAGACTTCGTTTAAACATTGTAAAATTAAAGTATGGGATGATTTTTGTAATAAGATTTATGATATCAGAGATTTTAAAAAGAAATTTAAAATGGAGAAATTCAATAAAAAATTCAGGTGTCTCAGGTTTTTTTAATAAAACATTTACTGCACTACGTCAAAGTAAATTTATTTTAATACTAAACTTAAAATCTAACTATTTAACTTTTTTTTACAATTTTATACAACATTACTATATACTGTACTTACATTTAAAAATACCTATGAAGTGGCCCGTCATTATAGATTTGTTTATACTTTACTATCTACCTATGACGTATCCAGTCAGGATAGATTTGGTTGTAATTTTCTGCATCGACAATAAGTCTAAATATTTACCTTATTCTACTTAGGTTGGGTAGGTATAATTTAATGTAGGTAAATAGTAATGTTGAATAAAATTATAACCAAATCTAACCTGACTGGATACGTCATAGGTATATTTTAATATATGTAGATAGTAAAGTATAACCAAATCTATCCTGTCGGGCCACTTCATAGGTCTATTTAAATGTAAGTATATAGTAATGTTGTATAAAACTGTAACCAAAAGTTAAATAGTTAGATTTTAAGTTTAGTATTGAAATAAATTTAATTTGACGTAGTGCAGTACTGAATACTTCGTAGGTATATTTTAATATAGGTATATAGTAATATTGTATAAAATTACAACCAAATCTAGACGTAGTGCAGTGTGCTGTAGCTACTGCGTGCCCGGTTCACGCTATAGGCCTACATGCCATTACAGCCTAACATTTAAAATGTGAAATAAGTAACTTTCCGTACTTTCCGCGGAAAAAGGTGATATTCGTGTTCTACACATTAAAACGAGTAATTTAAAAAAAATTACATCAACGTCATTAAGACTATATTTTTACCAGAATGAATATACTATAAACAAATTATTTCTTTAGTTTCTTAGGATTATATTACATGAACACGTCATTACTCGAGCGTTCAGAGGATAAAGCGTACTGTTGCTCATACTGTATTTAGAAATACAGTTCATAATATAGCTAGTCTTATAATCTCCTACATTTACTTCGGTTTTGCTGTATGTTTTCATATACAAAATTTTAAAAACCTTTCACTCCAGCGTATACTTAGTCAGTATTATTCAGCATTAAAATTCCTATCTCACAAGTATGTACGCAAAGAGATTGATTTGTTTCAAAGCGAACGATTGAACGGATTAGATTCGACATTTTCCTTTCGCACTACAGAAATAATTCTCTCTCTGACTTGATATACCTCTGCCGACAAACGGTCTCGACGCTCATAAATTTTAAAACTTTTAGTCAAAGCCCAAAGCAGAACTTAGATAACCTGTCAGTTTTAACAGAAGTGTTTGAAATTTCTTTGGAAAAAAACACATTCGTGTCATTGTGAAGCTGAAATATAGACGGGTACAGAATGTTTGAAAATATGTTTCTCAAATATCTAATGCTTTTAAAAATATGTTTTAGAAAATAGAAAACAATTTATATTAAAATCCTTTTAGTAAAGTAACCTTTTATGCCTTTGTCTTTTGCTGATACAAACAGCTAATTTACAGCGTCTATTTGTTCTCGGACGAACTGGTGTCATAGCTGTAAGATTTATAACATCAATTAGCTCTCCTTCAAAGTGGAGCGCAGCCCTTTGTCCGAAATAATTTGGGCAATTAAGCAGAACAATAAAGAGACTCTCTTGAAAATGGTTCTTTGTTTAGTGTCAGAAATTTGTTAGTTATTAATAATGTAATAGTTTTTAGAGAAATCATTAAAAATAAATCTCATTTCGCTTCTATAATTAAGTTTGTTTATAAACATTTTAAATTGCAAGTAAGAAATGGAATGCAATTCATATATATATATATATATAACTGATATGAATACAAAGTTATTTTAAAGTCATAAATTTAAATTAATAAAAATCTGAAAACCACAATACAAAAATAAGTACAAAACAATTATTTTATAAAATTAATAAAATATTGCTTAGTTTATATTTAAACAAGAAGATAGTCATCATTAGTGTCTAAAACTTCAATTACGTTTTTAATAAAGGTCTGAGTCTGTTTTGGAACTTCATTTCTGCTACTACCATATGTTGAAGATCACGATGATGTTGATAAAGAAGATGATGATGATTACGATGATGATGATGATATTGATGAAGGTTGGTGGTGGTGGTGGTGATAATAGTGATGATGGCGTTGTTGAAGCCGATGACGATAACGATGACGATGACGATAATGATGATTATGATGATGATGATGATGTTGTTGTTGATGATGATGATGATGATGGTGATGATGATGATGATGATGGTGATGATGATGATGATGATGATGATGATGATTGGTGGTGGTGGAGATAATAGTGATGATGGAGTTGTTGATGACGATGACGATAACGATCACGATGATGATGATGATGATTATGATGATGATGGCGATGCTGATGATGACGATGGTAGTGGTGGTGGTGATGATGATGATGATGATTATGATGATGATTTCGATGATGATGATGATGATTATGATGATGATGGCGATAATGATGATGATGATGATGATTATTATGATTATGATGATGGTTATGATTATGATGATGATGATTATGATCATGATGGCGGTGATTATGATGGTGATGATGATGATGATGATGATTATGATGGTGATGATGATGATGATGAATATGATCATGATGGCGATGATGATGATGATGGTGGTGTTGTTGATGACGATGATGATGATGATGATGATGATGATGATGATTATGATGATGATGGCGATAATGATGGCGATGATGATGATGATGATTATGATCATGATAGCGATGATGATGATGATGATGATGATGGTGGTGATGACGACGATGATGATGATAATGGTGATTATGATCATTATGATGATGATGATGTTGTTGTTGATGATGATGATGATGATGGTGATGGTGATGGTGGTGGTGGTGGTGGTGGTGATGATGATGATGATGATGATGATGATGATGATGATGATGATGATGATGATGATGGTGATGATGATGACGATGTTGATGATGATTGGAGGTGGTGGAGATAATAGTGATGATGGAGTTGTTGATGACGATGACGATAACGATCACGATGATGATGATGATGATTATTATGATGGTGGTGGTAGTGGTGGTGATGATGATGATGATGATGATGATGATGATGATGATTACGATGATGATTTCGATGATGATGATGATGATGATGATGATGATGATGATGATGATGATGATGATGATGATGATGATGATGATGATGATGATGATGATGATGATGATGATGATGATGATGATGATGGTGTTGAAGGTTGGTGGTGGTGGTGATAATAGTGATGATGAGTTGTTAATTACGATAACGATAACGATGACGACGACGATGATGATGATGATGATTATGATGATGATGGCGATGATGATTATGATTATGATGATGATTATGATTATGATGATGATTATGATTATGATGATGATGATTATGATTATGATGATGACGATGATTATGATGATGATGATGATGAATATGATCATGATGGCGATGATGATGATGGTGGGGGTGTTGATGACGATGATGATGATGGTGATGATTATGATGATGATGGCGATGTTGATGATGATGATTATGATGATGATGATGATGATGATGATGATGATGATGATGATGATGATGATTATTATGATGATGATGATTATGATTATGATCATGATGGAGATGATGATGATGATGGTGGTTTTGATGATGACGACGATGATGATGACGATGATGATGATGATGATTATGATGATGATGACGATTATGATTATGATGATAATGATTACACTGGTCAACAACTGTTTTGGTTCCGGGTTTTTAAGAGCTGATTTTATATGAATTTGATGCCCTGAATTCAAATATGGCATTAGTTTTTGCCTAGGAGCTCTAATTTTTAAGATATAACAATTTAGTGAAATATACGCTACACTATTTTAAATTAAATCAGTGGATCAAATTAAACACTCAACACGAAATTTTTATTACTATATTATAATTATATTTTTATTTTATTACATTATACAAATATTATTATATACAAAAACAGAAAAAACATCATCATCAGCTGTTTTTTAAAAAAAAACTATGACAATATTTAATCATGCAATTTAAAATACAACACTAATAAATAACATTTTGTCAAAAGTGTAAAAGGCAAAATATACTTTTTACAAATGCATACGTCACTGCTTCCTATGTGTTATACATTTCTTTAAAAGACCTTTTCTAAGACCACAAGAAATGTTAGACCAATATTTTTTGAGTATAAGAAAAATTGCGGAATATTTAAAGATAACATTTAGGCGAAAATTGAAATCAAAACGGGGAGAGTTACGATTCACAAAATTATTCGTAAACGTATGAAAAGAAAAGGTTTAAACGAATAATATATTTACGTAAATGCTTAACCTCAAAAAATATATTTAAAAACTGCCAAATTCAGAGATTTTATAAAGGTAAATTCTTATCCTAAGTTGTGAAATTTCTCAAAGTTTTAATTTTATGTGTTTCCTACATGAAAGCATTTTAGGATCAGTATCAGAAAAGTTACAATAAAATTTTACTTAAATAAATATTTTTATAATTTGAAGATGATCTTTTCAATATTATTTTAAAAAATTCCACAAAAATGCTTTTTGAAACGAACACGTTTTCAGCGATGCGACGTCTAGAAAACATAATTGGATGGATATAAAAATACAATTTCAGTATAATTACCCGTCAGAATAATAGCGTTAATATAAATTCCATCATGTTACGCTATGAGTCCCCTCAAAATGAATTAAATTATAACATATGATTTTATATATCAACTGATCAGTTAGTCTATGTTTAATAGTTTACCAAACATTGTTAAGGGGAAAGGTTAAAGAGTTTTCACTTTATTTAGATTTTGATAAATCTCAAATACAATAATTCAAAATAACAGTAGTAATAAGTTATATATTTTATATCCAATTTTTAAAATAAATACATTCTTAGGCGTACAATCTTTGTCTGATGACAAATGTTTAGGTAATTTCTTATTTCGCAAAACTAACTGTTTTTCACAGTTCAAATTTTCTGTAGACGTGGGTAAAAGTGTTTCCCTTTTGTTGGCTATCCACTGAGGGCCACAACCATTGTTTTAAAAAAATAAAAACATTTTAAAAATAAAATCACACATATAGATTTTTTAACTGCTGAAACTTTTAAAAATATTTTATAATTAATATTCTTTAGATAAAATAACATTTGTAACCATTAAATCACTAAACCATCAACCCATCACATACTTGCAGAGATACGCCTTTTTATCTCTGACACCTTTAATTAATCAATAATAATTTGTAGTCAATAAACTATCATTTCACTCACTAAACCGCTGAAGCAGGATTTGGCATTATAGTCAGGTATTTAGTCTCCAGACGACGAAGTAGTCATTCAGCATTTGCTTGATATCCATAATTGCAGTTTACTGTAAACATTTGTTCCATTACTCGAAATAATAATAAGGATATTCGCCCTGTTTAATAAATTATATTAAAAATCTAACTTTTCCAAGTTCAATGTGTTCGGATATTGAACTTTAACAACAAAAACGACGATGCAACTATTATGGAATGTTAACAAAGAGAACGGCTCAGATAAACCAACACTATTTTTACGTTTGAAAACTTATCAGGTTTTATTATTACAGTCATTGTAAATTAAGCAGAAATTATATTAATAATATTTCATTTAAATCTCTAGAATCCTCGAAATATAATGTATTTATCTCACCTTTGCCTGTAAGTAAATTTATATTCCTGCGGTAAATATTTCTTCACAAAAAATTAGAATCAATGGTTAAAATATAAAGCAGGTTAAACCATAGAAAAGCACTGACAAAATGGCTGGTGAGAAGGAATGAGGACATCAGGTGAGGATGTAATCAAAATATCAGATTTATAGTAATAGGGTTAAAGTTTAACGCAGGATAAAGAGTATCTTAACGTATTTCGGTAGGTGACTTGTGGGTACTTGACAAACGTCTGCCGTATGCAGCAAAGTAACAGAACAAAACTTTGAATTCACTGTTAAGATAGAAAAAAACAAACTTTTTTACAGAATGAAATGAAATTTTTGTTTTTCTCATTAAATGAATGATCATATAAACTATTTGTAAATATAACTTTAAAAAATGGATCTCTGTCTAGATGAATAAATTGTTCGTCATTTCCAAAGCACTACCGGTTTTAGTGGGTGAGTTAAACGAGAAAGAGAGAGGTATGGAAGGAGAAGACGTACCTTCTGGTAGCTCGTGAAACCTCATCTTCATAGGGTAGTATTCATTGTATTTACAAAATATGGTCCCTTCTGTTCACTTCATTAAATTTACTGAACAGTGCCAAAATATAGGGAAATATAAAGGTTCTATAACTTTAGACGCTTGGAAAACAATAAAAAAATATTCAACTAAAAGAAAAAAGCATCCTATACATACAGAAATATACATTGTTAGAATATTATAAACGTTATTGACTTAGAAAGTCCAAAAGAATCTGCCAATGGAAAGTATCTGAGCGAATGATGAAACGAAAATTTTGTAGAAGGTGAGGAAGACATAAAATATAAATATAAATATATCTTAACAAGACGTTGAAACTTACTGAAAAAAACGAAATGAAACGATGCTACTGGACCATGGGGTATTAACCAAAAATCTATAAAATAAAGGTATGATAAGCTATTCCAAATAAAGAGATTTCTTTGATAGAGTTTTAGGAGGGGGTAAAAAAACAACTGTGTTAACTACAGAAAAATAAGTGTGATAAATTGGGCAAGTTACTTTTATGGGCTAGTTACAAACAAAACAATAAATAGAATGTACGAAAAAATATGTAAGAGATTAAACAAATAAATACGTTGTGGAAAGCAAAGCGGAAAATACAAACACACACACACACACACACACATATGTGTGTGTGTGTGTTTGTGTTTGTGTGTGTGTGTGTGTGTGTGTGTGTGCGTGTGTGTGTGTGTGTGTGTGTAAACATATTTAATAATTACAAACATTTTTATAGCTGTAAATATTGCAATTATTGATATGAAAAAATCTTACGTCTTAAACTTGAATTATAGAGATCTACTTCTAGATGTCGTCTTGAAATAATAGTGAAAATATTATTTGGCCTCAGTCAGTTGATTGGCCAAAAAACATAATTCTTGCTTATTTCATCTTAATGGTCTGTGTAAAAAAAGAAATATTTATATGTTCGGTGTATATATATATATATACTTTATTTTAAAACATTTATCCTAACCGGGTAGTAATAATTATACCTCGGCATTTTTAATCTCCACTAAGCCTCCTCCACCTCAGTTACAAAATAGTTTTACTATTCACGTCCATAACTCTGAAGTTCCTCAGCCTTTGACAGGTTATTAACACAAAAGGAAATATGCTAGGTTACGTGGTGACCTTCCCAGGCCACCATTACAGCTTACCATTATAAGAGCTAAACATTTTGTACAATTGGGTCATTTGTTTGAAGTTAAATTCAAACGTTTTAGTCACGCTTTTCTCTAATTTACCTTAGAAACCTTAATAGATTAAAAGTTTGTTCGATTTTATTTGTAATGGGTTTTACATAATAAATCCAAGAGAAATATGTATTAGTTCAAAGAACATGTTTAAAATATTAAAATAATACTTATTTATAAAAAATTTATAAGTTTTAGTAAAACGATATCAGTATAAAATGTGTCTGCTTTGAAGATTCTCTAATTTTTCCCAGATCTTTAAAAACGCTCTTTTACAATATATGAAAAATAATATAAAATGTGTGATTAAGGATCGTTGTGTAATGAATATAGGCGCTTCACTACTGGAGGGAAAACAATTTTGTAATTAAAGCGTAGTATTTTGGTGTTCCTTGTTTTATAAATATCCACTTTCAATCAATATAAGAATACGTTTTTCTTATTCACTATTATTTGAAGTTCAGCATTGTTTGAAGGTTTGTTAATTACGACACGGAAATTCGTGAAGCGCTATCGCTTGTTTACACTACAACGAACTTCAAGTCAGCAAATGCAGTGAAACTAGAGTCAAACGTTTTACATCCTGTGTTCAGTGGAGCCTTAAGAAATGTCTAAACGACATTAACTGCATTACAAATTGATAAATGAAAACATAACTCATTTATCGTCAGGAACAAAGCACTTAACAGGGGTTGTTGCATACAAATCTAACCATTGATCAGGTTTAGCTTTGTGCCAATTAAGAATAATCGCTTTATCCTTTTAGTGGCATGTTACACACACAATCACAAATTTTATAATATAAGACTTTTATAAAACTCGTACTTTTATAAATCTCTGAGTTGACTGATGCATACATTTCACCTAAATATGCACAAAAAGTTGCATCCCGAAATTGTTTAGTACTCCCTAAGAAAATGGGTTGAATATACAAAAATATTATGTAACTTCGGGAAAATGCGATTTAAAAAAAAATAACAATAATTTAAAAAATAAAAACACCTAATAATTATCTGTGAATTATCGAGGGTTGTCTCAAGATCATTTTCCAGCCTTTTTTAAGCCAAATATCTTATTAATCTTATTAATCACTTAAACAATTGTTTAAGTGATTAAAAAGTTATATTTCAATCACCTACACGTCAGATGAAATAAAATATTTACCAAAGGACGCATCGCTTTCTGAATCACAATAAAATCTTTTTAAAACGTCAATCTACTAAAACAGTTGCATTTGAATAGAGATCAGAAAAAGGTGTCTTGGATAAATGGCCTAAATACTTTACTTTAATTAAACGGCACGCTACTTGTAGTCCACAACAAAGCAGAAGCGACAGAGAACAAAGGTTTAAGACGTAAAAGAGTTTTGCAAACTGACGATATCAGACTAACAATGTTAGTGAACACATTTCTCGAAATATCGATTTTGTAAGGAAAGCTTAAGCGCACACACGTATTTCTTTGCACTGTATATGAATCTTGTTTAGATTATCCGCTACTGAGGTTCGATACTTTGTTATTTATTTCATTAATTAGGATTATCGTCTCTTTTTTAAATGTTTTGTAATGGTTATTACGTAACGTTAAGAATATAATATGTCGAAGTTTAGAGAAACAGACTGCGGTTCATTTTCACTATTCTCGATGTTATGGCACGTCCCTGGTTGTCATTCTATCGGCATCTAAAACCTTTCCTGAGGAAACTGGTCTAAAAGGTATTTCTATGTAATTTTATCTGTCTTAGGATGAGTTAATTTCTCCTAAATGTTGCCTAGGAAATTTGAAACTCATATACATCAATTCTGTTTTGGCGGTAGTATAGATATATATAGGCCTAACCTTTTTATTTTTTGTCCCATTGGAGAATTTTAAACTCTGGTCAATTCATGAAACTTTTTGCATTTTTTTGCATTGCAGGTATTTGTAATAGCTGAACCAAAATCAATAAAGTCATTATCAATTTATAGCCATCTAGAGCATCAAGGTCTTCAAAATCGTTTTAAGTAGTTATCGTAATTATATTGCTTTTTTTTCAGATTAGCCCTTGATACTACTTTCCGTCTATACGCTTTAATTGAATTCGTTTCTTGATCCGATGCCGCCATGTTTGTGGTACCTCCAACATCTCTCAGATTGTATCGTCTTAACAACAATAAGATATTCTCCTTTTCCACCATCAAGCGTTCCCTAATTAAATATTTCCCGTAGGTGTTGAAAGCTCTGGGGAAATTACGCAGCATTGTTGTACATCCCTTCCGAATTTCAGAGGGAACTGAATTAATTTGAACTTGAATCAGACTTTTTTAGTGCGATATTTTAACGATAATTTTTGGAACTTTTCACGAGACGTCCTGAAGTCTAAAATTGTCAAGTCTAAGATTGTAACACAATCAAAACAGAACTATCATGAATCATTCACTGCAGAATTCATTTCACAGAGGTGTTTTCAATTTTCAATATTATGTTTCGAAGACTCTCTTGTAACATCATAGACTTAAAACTGGTTTCCTGTTTTTAAACCATGTTATGCATTTACGCTAGAGACGTTAACTAAAATATAATTACCACGTTCGCTACCATATATGCGCCGTCTGGTTTCTCTCGACAGACTGGCGGTAAAAATTCGATCTTTCCACACAGCACGCGTTAATGTAGATCCGACCTTCATTACAGACCAAAAGCGGAATGTTGTTATAATAAATTATTAAACTACATCAATAAACTATAAGTATTTATGTTGAACGTATATTTTTGTTTTTGCTGTTTTTCGTGTTGTTTTTTTGGGGGGATGGCGCATGTATGAGCCGGTCGGTCTACAGGACGAAATACTTTTGGAGACCGAGCGTCCCAAATGAGAACCACTACAAAGGCTTACATAAAAAAATACCCAACTAACTCGTCTTGAGTAGTCATGTTAAACATAATGCTTATAATGGCCTAAATAACGAAAAAAAAACAGACAATATAAATTTTATTGTAACAGATAGAAAATGGTGTCCTGTAAATCCGTACCACAGAAAATCGGTCGCACTGAAAATTTCAGGAATGCGGAATTTCAGGAAGAGAGGTTCTGAAGACGAAACAAGACTTTTTTATGGATGGGACGTTTAAAAGCTGTAGTAAGCAGTTTACACAGATATATTCAAAACACGCAGACTTTGGAAGTTCGACGGGTGAAACAAATATTTATCCTGTTGTGTTCGCTCTCTTAACGAACAAAAAAAAGATACTTACGTCCGTCTGTTCAAGAAAGTACTTGAAATTATTCCAGAGTGGAAACCAAGAAATGTCACCGTTGTTTTCGAAGCTGCGGCGGTTTCTGCTCTCCAAGATGTGTTTCCATCGGTTATAATCCACGCATGCCATTTCCATATGAAAAAATGTCTCTGAAGGAAAATTCACGATTTGGGACTTGTACGTGAATACAGGGCAAATGAGGAATTACAGATGTGAGTTCGAATGTGCGCTGCACTTGCTTTCCTTCGACCTGAAGATGTCGTGGACGGCTGGCTGGAGATACACTCTGGAGCACCTGATGTAACCAAACTTGCTGAATTCTTTGATTACTTTGTTGAAAGATGGTTGGAAAATTCTGAAATTTCTATCGATCTTTGGAGCTGCTACAAGGGGCGCCATCGAACTACCAAAGCCGTTGAAGGCTGGAACTACAAGATTAATAACGTTCTTGGGAAACCAAATCCAAAAATCAAAGATGTGATTGACTGCATGAAAAAAGAAGCGGAAAATTCAGCGTGTGCTTTGATGAGGTTGAAGTTACACATGGAAGGCAAACGAAGGAAAAAAAGTACATGAAATTTGACGAAAGACTGAAAAAAAACAGTAGAAAAGTATGAAGAAGATGGTGACATCAGGGCTTGTATAAAAACTATCTCACACCTACAAAAACTAGAGTAGTTTGTTGAACTCAAAACCAAAACCAAAATGAAAAATTTTTTAAAAATTGACGATGCTTTAGCTGATTTTGAACACGCCTAAATGACAAAAGACAACTTTTAACATTTAGCCAGTCCAAAGCCTGGGTAAAGTATGCTTTAATAATTTATTATATTATAAACATTTAATACAAAGTAAAAAACTGAAAAACTTCGCATCGCTGGTTGTGCTGTCACTCATGGGACAGGTAGCAGGTAGCCAGTATTCATTGTTACGACGAACTATGGAGTGGGGCGGACACCGATTTTCACTGTTACGGATTCACCCTCACTCATAGAAAATATGATCACATTTGATTTCTAAATGAAGTACAGTATATTTACAAACGCACCAACCACTTTTTACATGTTTACATCTTTTGTTATAAATGTCATTTAGAGTAATCCTAGTAAAACATGACCATTCAAAACAAAAACTGCCTAAGCGGCCATTTTTGTGACAACAAAAAAAGCGTGTCATTCTCATGTCATTGACCTTGGTAAAAGAGAAACCAAATGTCCCACATATACATCAGACATGTCTACAGGCAGATACAAATATATCAAGCTGTAAATAAACCACTGATTTGCCAGAGGAAAAAAAGTAACGCGCAAACAGTGTCCCAAATATAACCATTTCAACTACCCCGAACGGCGCATATGTGGGACGTCGTTTCAGCATTAGAGACCGTACGGCGCGCTGGTCTATACCAAGAGCTATTTTGTTAACATTATGGTAGCGAACGTGTTAGCCTACTATCGTGAAAAAACTTAGCGGCTTTTATTTTTTTTTAACACAACTCATTTTCAAATCATTATTTGAACTTTTGTCAGTTCAAGTAACACTATTATAGTACAAATACAAAATAAAAAATTGCTACTTTACATACAAATATTCACATTAGATATATGTAACTAAAAACTCATCGGGTCATGTAAACCATTTACAAAACAGACAAGCAATAACCTACCACACGGTATAACATAAATGAGTCATTAAGATTCGTCTCACAGACGACAGCGAAAAACTAGGATCACAATAAACAATGAAGAACAAACAAAGATGGAAGAACAATGTGATTCAAAATTAAAAGGAAGGAGAAAACGTTGGTGGTTATGGAACCATTAGAAACTTAAATTTGTCAAAACTTGTGTCGTCTTGAAGACGAATCATAATACAGAATCTGTACTTGAAATATTTCTGAAAACGTTCACATTAATTAAATACGTAAATGAAACATTCACTTATTATAACCTCAAAAGTTAAAGTCGCATGTTGGGACCAATTTACTGCATACATTAAACAACTGCGTAATGTTTTCAAGGTCAGTTAAAAACGCAAATAGTCTTGATTAGACTACAAATAAACTCGGTATCGATCGGACTACAAGGTCAGCCTAGAGCACCCCTTTCTATCAAAACAACACAAACCTCCAGTGTTACAAGCAGCTAAATCTACTTTTGTAAAGATAAAAGCAAATTTAAAAATTGCAATTTATTTCTTAAAATTTTAAATAAACTAATTATACACCTATTTATTCCTTACAAAGAAAAACTAATACATTTATGAAAATGCATAATCCATATCGTTTACCCTCCTCAAATTAAACAAAAATACATTTAATGGAAAAAAACATATATTATAAATGTAATAGTAAGCATGGTTTATTGATGGTAATAGTATTATAAGTTTCGTTTGAATTTATTTTTCTAGACCCATTTGAACAAAAACTATATTTTTCTGAATGAAACTAGTTATTTTATACTAAACAAATTCCGTTGTACATTAAAAAACTATCACTTCAGTTTTAATGGATGCCAAAAGATGTAAAAACTTATTTGTAAATTTTCAATATGTAATGGATAGCTTTATATAAGTTTTCCTTCAAGTGGAAAATGAAAAATTGTTTTAACAAACTCAATTAAATAAAGTAACAAAAAACTATTTGTAAAATCTAATGACTCGCATCTACAATAATTTATCCATAAAACGTCTATATTATAATTATTATTAAGTATGGATAATAAATAAATAATTCTTATTTGCCATTTTGCCACTCACATGAAAACATTAAGAATTATAAAACTATTATTTATTAGGACGACATTTCTGCACCTAACTGTTTGTTTATTATAGCTGAAATACAAAGCCATTTATACAATATAATTAGAAGAAAAATAGTTAATAAATAGCGGTTGAAATAATAAATGCACCGTATATAATGAAACATCTTTTGGTAATTTATTTAATAGTTTTTTTCATTTACTAACAGATATACACAATTTTAAACAAATTTTTCTATTACTCTGGTACTGTATTTGTCACTTTAAAAATACATTATGTATATATTTAATTGTATATTTTACAAATTATATTTATTATTTTAACTGTTCGGTATTATTGTACCTATGTATTGACTATGGCCCCTTTTTATATTCTATAAATTGTATTTATTTCAGACTTTAAAAGGACAACAATTAGCTGTACTTAGATAAATCAACTTAATAAATCTTATTTTTGAGTAGTTAAAACCACCGCCTCTATATTTGAATTAAATATTTAAGTAATACAGGATATATTACATTATTATTATGTTGTATCATTTACCTTATAGTCATTAAATGCAATAAATAAATACAATATGATTATTTATATTTCTAATCACGTCGGTAAATGTTTTTTTGAAAAAAAGATATTCTTGTATTTGAATAACCTATGTTGTTATATATATATATATATATATATATATATATATATATATATATATATATATATATGTGTGTGTGTGTGTGTGTGTGTGTGTGTGTGTGTATAATAACCTCTTTACCTCTTTGTACATCGTTTCGTGTATACTGTAAACTAAGGTTGTACTTATGTTTTGAAAATATTAGAGTTTGGTTGTGTCGTAGACAAGTTTATGTAATTTTTCATGTTCCTTGGAATTTTTACATCGCCAAATAAAATTTCTTTTGCAATCCGGTGACGTGTAACATAGAAATAAACACCTAACTCAATATCACCCCTTTACTAAAACAAACATTTATCAAATACCGAATTACCAATGTTAATTTACAAATCAAGTAATAAAAGAATCTGATAATTTAACTTGAAATAACATAAATCCAATTATCAAAACTACTGAAAGTTAAATCAAATCCATTTTTAAATATCCTGTAGACAAGTGATTAAATTATAAAATACATGACGAACAACCCTTATTCAATTCCCTCACACACTCCAAATATATATGTATATATATATATATATATATATATATATATATATATATATATATATATATATATATATATATATATAGAACCAAGTCAAAATACAAATACAAGAATTATAATTGAATTTAAAATTCAAAGCTTTTCGTTGCCTAACAGTACCAACATCATCAGGAATATTAAACAATTAAAATTCTATTAAACTATTAAAATTAGAATTTTAATTATTTAATATTCCTGATGATGTTGGTACTGTTAGCCAACGAAAAGCTTTTAATTGTAAATTCAATTATAATTCTTCTATTTGTATTTTGACTAGGTTCTTTATTAATACACAAAAATACATATTGCGTTATATATATATATATATATTTATATATATATATATATATATATATATATATATATATATATATATATATATATATATATATATAAGTATAAGTATATCTTGTACAAATTTTTGATCGTTAATAAAATACGTTTTTATTCATCCAATCAAGTTCAAATAAAATTTGTATTTGTTGATTTAAATAGGAATTGATTTGTCAAAAAAAAAATTATATTACTTGTTTTTTTTCATTTAAATTACGTAAATTAAATTTTACAATTTGTAATATTTATATTTTTTAGTCATATCCGCCTAAAGAAGGTTTGTTTCGTTTCAAAACTATTTAAAAAAAAGGAAATATAGCAAATATATCATATACATTTTATTTGAGTAATATATTTCAAGGACTTAAAAAATGAGTGTCGAGATTGTAAATATCCAAATTCAATATGAAAACCTAACCAACGTAACTTATCTA
The DNA here is from genome assembly GCA_036971475.1 of Prosapia bicincta. Lineage (NCBI taxonomy): Eukaryota > Metazoa > Arthropoda > Insecta > Hemiptera > Cercopidae > Prosapia > Prosapia bicincta. The sequence continues at coordinate 361,098,214 of JBAIZL010000001.1, read as the reverse complement.
TAGCCACACGACTTCAAATATGGGGAATATTTTGTATAAGTGAAGCACATTGGACGGGAAACATTGGTGGAAAACGAGGAGGTAAGAACTGTAGAGAGGTGGTCAGTTATTGAGCTGGGTAGTTTATTTTACCGTCTGGTTTTCTATAAGATTAGAGTGATTGATTACCACGTAAGAATAAAATAAAACTAATCAAATTTATTTGACAATTCAAGCCTTCTATTCACAGTGTTTAACAATGCATTTTAAGCAAATCTTCCCAAGATCAAATCAAGTGAATTGGAATATCTGAGTAAAGTTTATTTAAAGATTCTTATTGTTCACAGATTTCCAGATTTTCCTGTTAACCTAATTGTCTCTGAAATTCTGTCTTCCCTGTCTTCAATTTCCATTTGTAAATTCGTCTTTATCTTCGTTTATTCTATTTATCTGTTTATTCACGAAATTTGTTTTATGAACGTCTTGCATATTGTCTACCTGTAAAACCTGAACCCTTACTTTCTCAATTTTCAAAGCCCTAATGTATTATTTTTCTCTGTTTTTTATAGTACGATTTTAGTACTCATTTTTTATTTGACTGAACATTTTGTCTTCCTTTACTTTCCCAGTTCACTTCTACTTCCACGATTATTCCAAAACATCTGTGATTACTCCCACGTTCGGGCTATATCACATACAAAAAGGCATTGTTTATTGTTTTCTGTTATATTAGTGTTATTTTAAAGCTTCAGATAAGATTATTGTTCCAGTCTAAAGGTTTTATATAGCATAAACAACCTAACGAATTAAAATATACAACTTGATACTTTAACTTGTACAGCAGTGATCGTTGCTCCTTATTACCTTATTATTGTTCTTACAATTACATGTTGCTGGTATTTATTAAAAGATAAAATAAATATCGTAAGTCTATAGCCAGTATGGACAAATCGATTTCTTTAAACGTGTAATAAGTAAGACGTAATTAAAATATTACTATTTAAAAAATTTTTAAAAAAATCTTTCAAGTTACCTTTGATAATAAAAGGTTATTTCCCAATATTGATTTAGAAACATAAATTATATTATCTTGATTTTAAAAATAAATAATGAAAAAGTGTCTATTAGGCAACTAATTTTCTGTAAGCATAATATTTCTCCTTTAGCTTTATGTTACTATATCGAAGATTAGAGAAATAATTAATTTCAAGTTTAATTGAAAATAAATTAAGATCAATTGTATTTAACAATTGAAAAAAACTGTTCTAATGAAAGGGGAACATGTTCAAGAATATCGTAAGTCTATAGCCCGTATGGACAAATCGATTTCTTTAAACATGTAATAAGTAAGACGTAATTAAAATATTACTATTTAAAAAATTTAAAACAATATTTTTTCAAAGTTACCTTTGATAATAAAAGGTTATTTCCCAATATTGATTTAGAAACATAAATTATATTATCTTGATTTTAAAAATAAATAATGAAAAAGTGTCTATTGGGCAACTAATTTTCTGTAAACAAAATATTTCTCCTTTAGCTTTATGTTACTATATCGAAGATTAGAGAAATAATTAATTTCAAGTTTAATTGAAAATAAATTAAGATCGATTGTATTTAACAATTGAAAAAAACTGTTCTAATGAAAGGGGAACATGTTCAAGAATATCGTAAGTCTATAGCCCGTATGGACAAATCGATTTCTTTAAACATGTAATAAGTAAGACGTAATTAAAATATTACTATTTAAAAAATTTAAAACAATATTTTTTCAAGTTACCTTTGATAATAAAAGGTTATTTCCCAATATTGATTTAGAAACATAAATTATATTATCTTGATTTTAAAAATAAATAATGAAAACGTGTCTATTAGGCAACTAATTTTCTGTAAACAAAATATTTCACCTTTAGCTTTATGTTACTATATCGAAGATTAGAGAAATAATTAATTTCAAGTTTAATTGAAAATAAATTAAGATCGATTGTATTTAACAATTGAAAAAAAAACTTTTCTAATGAAAGGGGAAATGTTCATGAAACGATGTGTTTGGAAAATCATATGTACTAATGTAATAATCATTATGAACTATTTGGGATTGATATTTAATTAATATAGAGAAATGTAACTAAAAAAACGAAATGTTTATTGAGAATTATATTTTAAAAAATATGTATCGTCATCGAGTTTTCTAATGTTAGTTTTCACTACGTTTACAAGACCGTACGCTCATTATTCTACAGAATGTTTAACCTGATGCAAATAGAAACCATGTTACCACTTATATCCATACAGAGCGTCTTCTATAGAGCAGACACGTTTTCGAAACATTATCACCACTTACGAAGTACAAGTTTTGTTAAATCCATGTTTTGCTAAAAGTTTAGATGTATTGCGCAAAGTTTTGCAACAAAGAGAGCATTGCGAACGGGAAGAATACGAGACATGAAATTAGGTTAACGCCGCGTCATCCCTTAATATGCCAAGCGACTAGGTCAACCCTGCTGCCTCTGTCAATTGTCTCTACCACGTATCACGTTCTACCTCTAATTATACAAGTGATTATTCGGTGTAGGACAATCTACAGCTCTACAATTAGTTTTACCTTGCATTAAACAACCATTCATAACACTTTCAGAATTGCTGTTACCTAGTAAAATTGTTTTGTATTATAGGCCTATATAGTCACAAATATATAGTGTATGTACATATAGAAATATGTAATTATTACATACAAACATTTACTTACGAAAGATCATAAAAACAACTATCTTAAATACGAAAGTTTATTTTTTGAACAATCACCAACAGTATAATGCTGTTCGTAAATTCACCATGTTACTAATCAAACATGACAAACAAAATACAATTTTCGTTGATTTAAAGAATTATATTTATGAATTATACATATTAATTATTTAAATAAATTAATTATATACAATATATTGGTTTCTCCAAATTATATAAATCTATATGTAAATATAAATTGATATATTATGTGGAAATAATATTTTTTTGGTGAAATATATTTATTTATAAGAATAATCTATATAAAAAACAATATTTATAAAAATAATATTTCAAGAAGCTTTTCAATATTTCCATTATACGGTAATAGCACCAATATCTTCCTTTGAGGTCAACAGTCAACTCAGATTTTCCCAATAACAATATATTGAAAAAAATTATTTTTTTTTTTTGTAAATATTTTGGTTTATGAAATTTTTATTTAATAATATATTGATATGTACCTATATTTTTCTCTATTTTATTACAAATTGATTTTATCTTTTTTTTGTAACAACTATAATAATACTTTATAGTTTATTACTATAAACAGGTAATGCAAAATGTACAGATAATGTTTAGAAAAAATGTGTTTCCCTATTCTGGGATTGAACCTATGATTTTTTTTATGAGACACTACAACTACTGTTACAACAATTCACTAACAGTATTACTCTTACCAAGAGTAACCGTATTACTCTTACCAATATCTTACCATTACAGTAATTCAGGTTCTTAGTTAATGGTTTAAACTACTACACCATATCGATATAAATTACCCCTTACAGATACATTATATCGATACACTATGGTATTAATAAACAGTCCTAAATTAACAACATTCAGTGGTTATAATATATAGCGTGTAATATATAGCTAACCAATTAATAGAAATCTTCCAATTTTAGTAACAGGGCTCGCAAAGCAGGGCGCTTAATGGTATAATTCTTTTCTTCCACTCCGAGGAGTTCATTATGCCTTTTTGTATTATTTTATCCAAATTTATATAAACTACATATATATTGAATACTTTCTAGCCTTAGTAGGCAATAATAATAATATTTACTCACCACAAAAAAAAATTTAAAGTACATAAAAATTTCGAATAATCGCAAAATATGTTTTATTTATAAAGTAAAAAAAAGGATTAAAAAAGTAAATTTGAAAAAAAGAGTTTTTGAGCAAGTAATATTATTTTTGACAATAATTACATATAAATATCTACCAATGTATTCAAAACGACAGTGAATATAAATAGTTACAAATAATAGAATTAATTATAAGTAGGAAACAGATTCCAAATAATATATATTTAGCATAATCTATAACAATACATACATACCCACTTAGCATAACCTTTTAAACAATTATTTCTTCTAACTGACTAAAGCCACAAACACATTTCCATGAAAATTAAGTAATTTTCAACTTTGTAGATCTTTCAAATATAGGTTTTAATTGAAAAATTATGCATAGATTTAAAATAGATTTTAAAGTAAAAACAAATTACTTATTCAGATATATAAATACTCAAACTACTCACTCTAAAAGCACCCCTTTCTTGAATTTATATAAAGTATTTATATTTAAACACTTTTATACAATTAAAGGTCTAAATCGCTGATTTAAAACCAGATACTGGAGTTTAGGGAAACAGAGTTTTAGGAAAATGCTAAAGCAATTTCCACTGTAGATTTAGAATGATTTTCTTCAGTAAATTTTAAGTAAACCTAGTTTTTTTACTTTGAAAACATAATAATATCAATTAATTTTTTTTTGCTAAATTTATTCTCAATAAACAAAAAAAAAAACGATTTATATAATCTAAATCTTAATATCACCACTATGTGTGTATATAATATACTAAAAGTGAAATATTTTCACCTTGTAGAGATAATTAATAAACACAGACATTTAACATTCCACTTCATCCATTCTGCTAATGAATGAAAACAGCTGTTGGCACAAAAGTTAATATAAAAAGCCATTTTATTTCTCTGAAACATACGATACATCCACGGAAATACAGCACGCTATCTAGCAGAGAAGTTTTAATTTAAAACTGAATAACATTTCTCCTAACCTTATCTGTACTTATTCGAAAAAATAATTAAACCAAACATAACGGTTAATGAAATAACGAGATATATTCTCCTATTCACTCCGATACGGTTTGTTTAATCGAATTCCATTTTTAAATGTTGACGACGTTTTTTATTGCAGCTGTATATCCGTTTGATAGTGTTTGCACTTCATCGTGTGTAAAACGTTTAATTGGTTTTAATTAGACTTCAAATGGTGTTTAGTTTCTAAAAACAAAATATTTAAAAACCGCGTTTTTATTTAATTATGTACGATCACGCATTCATCGCAAGCACAATTTGGTTGCTTTGATACAATCGAATATATTTTTAAAAATTACAAAGTTTAGGTAGCATTAAGATTTGTAATATACTGAACTTAGAAATGATAATAACGTATCATATTAAGTTAAAGATAATAACGTATAATAATACGTTTACTATAATAAAGTATAATATTAAACAATATAATATACTTATTCTAAACGTAGATATGAAATGGATTGTTACTTTAAAAAAAAACATTATTTTCAAATCCCTATGTTATTTTCGGAAAGAGAGACACAAGATTTTTAAAGTACCATGAGGTTGCTAGTAACAAAACTGACAAAATTAAAATGACAACAGAAGTACACCGATTTATGATAATATGTTCAATATCATAGTTATTAAATTACGTATTAATTAAATTCCAAATCCTTTAACACTACCATATGTAAATATGTAAATTACACGACCACAACTATTATGTAAATACAGGAAAGCAGATATACGAAACTGTAGTATAAGGTAATTGTGACACTAAAGGAGCTTTCACTAAAAATAGGTAGCTTCTGTTGGGAAAACATGGCTATAATATTACTCTAAATTAAATCCAAAAGTTATTCTTATTACTTTAAAAGTTATTAATTTGACTGTAGAACAGGATTCTTCTTATTTTACTATATTGCATGACATTAAAAACAATTACTTTGTTAAATTTAAAAAAAAATACTTTGTTAAATTGAAAATGACTCTGTTAAACCGTAATAGTTTTATAATAATTAAAAGTTACTTTAAAATTATCCATTACCTCACTTTATCTTTAACTTCAAACCATTAACATTGCATTAAAAGATTAGCTCTGTAAATTGTAATACTGAATTAATTAGTAAATGTGTGTGCTAGTTACTGATCAGCAATGAAAATCTAAACCGTTTTTATACGATCATTTTGCCGAACAGAATACAAGCATTTCACCCTCTATGATTTCTCCCATTATAGATACATCATTGAAAATAAATTATTTTTTATGAATAAAATATGCGAATCAACTATTCATATATATATATATATATGTGTGTGTGTGTGTGTGTGTGTGTGTGTGTGTAATAAATATGGTGATATGTTTTCTTGTAATATAGTTAATAAATTTAAAATATTTCAAAAACAAGAGTACTTTTTATATAGAATAAAATTATTTTATTTGATAATTATTTTCCTGAAGATGCTGGTACTATTTTATCGGCGAAAAGCTTTGAATAAATATATTCATTAAAAGTATTCTTGTTTTTGAAATATTTTCAATATATATATGTATATATCTTTTCACAGCCCGAAATTGCAGCGACCTTGGGGGAGGGGGGAGTTAGAAACTAACAATTTTCCTCTCCTAATGAATCAGATTTTGGCGTTAGCTATTTGAAATGGAAACATTTTCAGACAATAATCCACCGATTTTCGCCGCGATTTTACATTGAGATATATACTTTTTGCTTAGAACTTCAGGTTTCTAGCTTCAAGCATTTTGGTCTTAAGTTTGTTATAAATTAGCCAGCAAAAATCATTATATATTTGTACGTAGACAGAGAGAACTTAAAATCGTTAATTTAGTGAGTATTTTTGGGTATGTTGTCAGAAACCTTATCGGTAATAATAAAGACCATTAGAGTTCTAAAGAAGAAGAAGTTTAAAAATGCTTTTAACTACGACTAAATAAATCAAATGTTTACAGAGCTTACATTCATTGATTAACTCTTTAATTATTATAAATCTTAAATTATTTTGTTAATTTATACAGAATAAATTGAAAAGTAACCAAACAATTACACAGCAGAAGTTTAAAAAAATGTTTTTTGTTTGTCAAATTTTTATTTCCTAAATTGATTCAGTTTCTGATTTTTCAGTAAAATTTATGAAATAATAATACAATATATTTTTCAAAACCTCACGTTTCTGTCATGGACAGAAACAATCCAGTAGTTACAGTTAAAGAACAGAAATTATAACTTTATTTACCTTGAAGAAAAGAATAAATTAGTTATAACAGATTTTTGCATTTAAACCTTCATTAGTTCATCAACTGTTAACTTTTAAACAACAAAATATTTTTATTTATTTAAATCCCCAAAACAATGTTTAATTACATAGTTTTTCATCAACGATGGCTTGTAAACATTCATGTTATCGTTCATTTTGCTTCTATACCTTGAAATTATGTTTATCTTACAGCCTATTTTAATTGTGTTGACACTTATTAATCTCATTGTTATTTTATGGAAATTGAAACAGCTGTTCACTCACTTAGATCCAATGTGTACAGTTGTTATGTGAGAAAAATGAGTATTATATGTAAATAAGCTGTCGATAAATCACAAAAACCCAATAAAACACCTTAAAATTATCCTTATATTATAAAACTGGTATACCTTCCAAAGTTAAATGTCTAGTTTTAAATTTTCCCCTCTATATGGATTGTAAACCAGTATAGACAATGCTTATGTAATGTTTCAACCACGATGTTCGACTTCTTTAAGATGGACCTATTTTACTGTTATTGGTTCTTTTTCTCTGCTTATAACCGTTCCTGAAACTTTGAATTTTTTATCTTTCTTATCTTTATGCAATCCCTTATAAGTTGCATAAATCTGTATGCCCACATTTCGAAATTTTCCAGTATTTAGGACTTTGACCAAGGCTAGGCTTCGTGCTACCACTAAATAACGGATAAATAATTTTTAATACTATCATACCTCAAATTTCGAGCACTATCGAATGATTTCGTTGTTGTTTTAAGACGATCTGCAACTAAGCGTACAGCTGGCTGCGGGGGGGGGGGTAAGAGAGGCTTCTAAATACACGTAGAATTGGGGTAGGGAGGGAGACAAGCTAGTAGAAGATATAGACATGGGATCATGACATCACGTGTTCCTGTACTTGAAGAAGATGTACTGTCAATCTTACTCATAAAGCGATGACTGCATGTCACACCCACTTTCAAGGAGTAGACAAAGGCTAAATGCAATTATTACGTAGAACTATGAACGAACATAATGATAGCCTGATAGAGACAAGTAAAGAAACATCCTTAGGTATATAATAATATATGAGACCTGCCTATTATATATATATATATATATATATATATATATATATATATATATAAGGTTTACTATATACTATATATATATATATATATATATATATATATATATATATATATATATATATATATATATATATACTATATATTTTACAGGTTTTGATGGTTTACTTTTTGTAAACTAGTAGTTTAAGTCGAAAATAGGACAAAATAATAATAACTGGATGCAAGTTTACTATGCCTTGTTATTACTAAGCATTAAACATTATTTACTAACGGACAACGTACCACCTAGTAACTAGTATTTACTATTACGAAACAAGTAAGATTAACGTTTATAGATACATTTATAAATTAAAAGTTTACAGTTAATTATTTTTTAAACCCTATAAATATAAGTTACATCTACGTCATGAATACGTTTGTCAAACAGAAGTTTTACAACTTTATATTATACTTTTAAACTACTACAATCCTACCTCTATGAATTAATAATAATAAACAGTATAATATATTTATTGTTGTCCTTCCTCAGTAGGATTGTAATACGATAACATATTAAAGTACCTTTGTTCACGATTTTTGTTAAGAATGAAGGTTTATTGATTACTTACTTATTTAATTATTATAATTGGTAATTATTGGTTCTTTTACGTTTGTAAAGGAGGATTTGCCGAAAGTATATATTAACATCAAGAAAGAGTTATTGGTGTGAAGAGTATTCAAGCGCACTAAACAATATTCATTTATTTATATGTATTTCATTAATGCCTAGATGGCCAAATTGCTCATTATAATGTAATTTATAAATAAAAGAATAAATATGCTACGACTTTGTTTTTTTCAATTACGATTAACCTTTGTAGCGTCACTGAAGATGATGGCATATTGTCTTTGAAACACGTATTATAAAGTTTATATAATTCTGACTCGTGGCATATTTATTCTTTTATTTACAACTTTCACTGAAATTTTATACAGAACACAGTAGTGTAATTATGATAAATAAATAACAATAACCCTTGCTACAAATGTTTAAACGCCCTTGATGTACTTTTCGCCAAAACAGTTAGCATCATCAGAAGGTTACAAACATTCTGGGACTAAAAAGAAACAATACACCTAAAATCGCTATGGGCTACTCCCACTCCTCCGCCCAGCGACCAGTTTGTTAACCTGTACCAGCGCTGCACGTGGAATAAGACCACACCCACCACTGACTTGTCTTGACAATTATAAATTAAAACTAATTATAAACTAGTGTAAACTAAAATTATAAAAGTAACACAAATGATAATAAATTATCTTGTCAACTTGAACTAAACTATAAATACAGCTAAAAATCATGTATTTGGTCGTAACAAAGAGAATAAAGTAGAACCAGGAATTGGGCCTTTATCAACGTTCATCAACAAATCGCCCTTAGTTTTAGCAATGGATATACTTTCATAACTATTAGGCAACCTGTTGGAGAACACCGTTTTACCCACTTTAACACTATTTATATCCAACTCATGGCCATTATTAAGGATATGTTCAGCCAGGACGTTTTAAAAGTTTATATTCACCTTGAAAACACCCACCTGGGTCACAAGCGAATACATTATCATCTTTATGTGCTAAGTCCCGATATTTATAAAGGTTCAAAAAGAAAATGTAAAATACTCTACACCGAAGTATGTAACAGAATTTTGTAAATATAGGCTTATTAAAAATATACAAACCTTTTCTGTAAGAATTTTAAATCTAAAATAAATTGTGAAATACGTAGGCTATAAACTATACGAATACGTAGGAAAACGTTTCATAACAAATAAACTTTAGAAAATGTTTATAAACGTTTATAATTTTGACAGAGTAATTGCGATAAACATTCTGAGAGAGCTGTCTATAAAAAAAAGTCATGAGAATTAATGGATAATGTTTTTCAACAATTCATATACTTTTACTTATTTACATAAATTTATTTTTTTAATATTATAATACTAATCCTATTGAAATATTATACAGAGCAAGTAGCGTAATTATGATAAATAAATAACAATAACATTTGCTACAAATATTTAAACACCCTTGATGTACATTTCGCCAAAACATTTAGCATCATCAGAAGGTTACAAACATTCTGGGACTAAAAAGAAACAGTACACCTAAAATCACTATGGGCTACTCCCACTCCTCCGGCCAGCGACCAGTTTGTTAACCGGTGTCGCGTCAGTTGTGCCCAGCGACATTTGTGACCACATTGGTTCAAGTGGTGGGGGGAAGATACACTGGAAATCCCAACCCTCGCCCTGACACACTGCTAAGCCGAATGCTCCAATCACTTGACACTTTCTCCTGGCTGTCTTTGTGTTAATTAATATTCCTGGTTGTCTTGGTGTTAGTATTCGGACTGTTCGTATAATGTATTCAGTGACGTTTATACTACCATGGAGCTCTCTACGACAACGAAGGATAAAGAGTGCGCGCTATACAAAGGCTACTGCTATTACTTCAAGAGGAAAAATGAGGATGGTGTGATTTCTTGGCGATGTTCAGAGGTAAACTCAAAAAAGTGTTTTGGCGCTATCAAGAGCCGAGACGGTGAGGTATTGAGTGAAACCGATCTTCAATGTGGAGCTCCAGATGTTGCAAGGGTGGAGGTGAAGAAAACTGTTCAAAAAGCGAAGAAGAGGGCTTGAGATGAAGATACATCTATTTCGAAAATATATAATGAAGAATTAGGCGAACTTCACAACAGAGGATATGAATTTGTCACGGAGATGCCATCTCAACGTGCGGCGAAGAGAGATCTCCATCGTCAACGGTACATATCTCAAGGAAACCAAACAGAGCCCGAAACACGCGAAGACATCATCCTTGATAAAGGGATATTGAAAATGAAAGATGGCAGCAGTTTTCTTCTCGCTGACGACAACGCTGGTGAAAGAATTTTAGTGTTCTGTGGAAACAGAGGAAGTTAGGGACTGAAATTCCAAAAAGAGTTTTTTATGGATGGAACGTTCGAGAGCTCAAGCAAGCAGTTTTCGCAGATATATTCAATCCACGCCGATTTTGTAAGTTTCGCCAGAAGAAACAAATGTATACCCTGTGGCGTTTGCACTGTTGCCGAATAAAAAGAAAGAGACATACATTAAGCTGTTTCAAATTATACGTGAAGTTATACCTAGCTGGTCGCCAAGAACTGTCAACGTTGACTTCGAAATAGCAGCGATATCAGCGTTAAAAGTGGTGTTCCCTTTGGTTGTGGTAAAGGGGTGTTATTTCCACATGAAGAAGTGTATGTGGAGAAGAGTGCAGGAGGTAGGTCTCACGCGCGACTACAAAGACAATGACCAAGTACGCCTTCACATTCAAATGTGTGCAGCTCTTGCATTCCTTAAGCCTGAGGATGTTAGTGACGGTTGGTTGGAGATCTACTCTCAGGCTCCAGAAAATGCAAAACTAACTGAGTTTTTTGTTTATGTCATAGAAACATGGCTGGAAAATGATGACTACCCTATTGAACTATGGAACTGCCACAACAGACGTCATAGAACAACTAATGCTGTTGAAGGATGGAACAACAGACTAAACAACACCCTTCGGAAAACAAATCATAGAATCAAAGAATTGATTAGCTGTTTGAAATCTGAAGCAGAAAATGCAGCCCGCGCATACATGACGCTACAGTTGAACCTTGGAGTTAATAGGAGAAAATCCACTTATATAAGACTGGACGAGGGCATTAACAAAACATTCAAGACTTATGAACAAAATGGTGACATAAGAACATTTCTTTTAACTATGTCCTACTTACAAAAATTAGACTGAGCTCAATCTGGATAATGATAAAAGTAATGACCATATTTGTAAATAGTACGAAATTCATTTAAAAAAAACACAAAAAAATTAAAATACAAAAAAAAGAAATTGACATGTTAAACGATGATATAAAAAAAACAAATATAAAAATGACGAAGCTTATAGCTGATTTTAAGCACGCCTAAATGATAGATAGCTGACTTGTGTTTCTAAGTAATGGTGAAACTTGTTTTCTATCACTTAGCCAGTCCAAAGCCTGGGCAAAGTGTGATGGGAATCAGAGAGGCTATAATCATACCTAATGCAGGAAATAATGTGGGTCTCCCAATCCATGGTATATTTTAGGTAGCTTGGTCACAAATGTCGCATATTTCATCATGGTCACAAGTGTCACTGGGCACATCTGTCGTATATTCTGTTAACCTGTACCAGCGCTGCACGTGGAACAAGACCACACCCACCACTGACTTGTCTTGACAATTATAAATTAAAACGAATTATAAACTAGCGTAAACTAAAATTATAAAAGTAACATAAATGATATAAAATTATCTTGTCAACTTGAACTAAACTATAAATACAGCTAAAAATCATGTATTTGGTCGTAACTAAGAGAATAAAGTAGAACCAGGAATTGGGCCTTTATCGACGTTCATCAACAAATCGCCCTTAGTTTTAGCAATGAATATACTTTCATAACTATTAAGCAACCTGTTGGAGAACACCGTTTTACCCACTTTAACACTATTTATATCCAATTCATGGCTATTATTAAGGAGATGTTTAGCGACGCTGGACTTATCCTGTCTCCCATATTTAATATGGGCTAGATATTCTTTAAATCTAGTTATAGTCTTTCTCCTTGTCTGACCAATATACATTTTGTGACAAGTTTTACAAGTAATGGTGTAGATATCCTTCGGAATATCCTTGGCTAAATCTATAAATTAAATATCTGTATAGTAAACTTAGTAACATTGAATTGAGATTATATAGACTTCGTTTAAACATTGTAAAATTAAAGTATGGGATGATTTTTGTAATAAGATTTATGATATCAGAGATTTTAAAAAGAAATTTAAAATGGAGAAATTCAATAAAAAATTCAGGTGTCTCAGGTTTTTTTAATAAAACATTTACTGCACTACGTCAAAGTAAATTTATTTTAATACTAAACTTAAAATCTAACTATTTAACTTTTTTTTACAATTTTATACAACATTACTATATACTGTACTTACATTTAAAAATACCTATGAAGTGGCCCGTCATTATAGATTTGTTTATACTTTACTATCTACCTATGACGTATCCAGTCAGGATAGATTTGGTTGTAATTTTCTGCATCGACAATAAGTCTAAATATTTACCTTATTCTACTTAGGTTGGGTAGGTATAATTTAATGTAGGTAAATAGTAATGTTGAATAAAATTATAACCAAATCTAACCTGACTGGATACGTCATAGGTATATTTTAATATATGTAGATAGTAAAGTATAACCAAATCTATCCTGTCGGGCCACTTCATAGGTCTATTTAAATGTAAGTATATAGTAATGTTGTATAAAACTGTAACCAAAAGTTAAATAGTTAGATTTTAAGTTTAGTATTGAAATAAATTTAATTTGACGTAGTGCAGTACTGAATACTTCGTAGGTATATTTTAATATAGGTATATAGTAATATTGTATAAAATTACAACCAAATCTAGACGTAGTGCAGTGTGCTGTAGCTACTGCGTGCCCGGTTCACGCTATAGGCCTACATGCCATTACAGCCTAACATTTAAAATGTGAAATAAGTAACTTTCCGTACTTTCCGCGGAAAAAGGTGATATTCGTGTTCTACACATTAAAACGAGTAATTTAAAAAAAATTACATCAACGTCATTAAGACTATATTTTTACCAGAATGAATATACTATAAACAAATTATTTCTTTAGTTTCTTAGGATTATATTACATGAACACGTCATTACTCGAGCGTTCAGAGGATAAAGCGTACTGTTGCTCATACTGTATTTAGAAATACAGTTCATAATATAGCTAGTCTTATAATCTCCTACATTTACTTCGGTTTTGCTGTATGTTTTCATATACAAAATTTTAAAAACCTTTCACTCCAGCGTATACTTAGTCAGTATTATTCAGCATTAAAATTCCTATCTCACAAGTATGTACGCAAAGAGATTGATTTGTTTCAAAGCGAACGATTGAACGGATTAGATTCGACATTTTCCTTTCGCACTACAGAAATAATTCTCTCTCTGACTTGATATACCTCTGCCGACAAACGGTCTCGACGCTCATAAATTTTAAAACTTTTAGTCAAAGCCCAAAGCAGAACTTAGATAACCTGTCAGTTTTAACAGAAGTGTTTGAAATTTCTTTGGAAAAAAACACATTCGTGTCATTGTGAAGCTGAAATATAGACGGGTACAGAATGTTTGAAAATATGTTTCTCAAATATCTAATGCTTTTAAAAATATGTTTTAGAAATTAGAAAACAATTTATATTAAAATCCTTTTAGTAAAGTAACCTTTTATGCCTTTGTCTTTTGCTGATACAAACAGCTAATTTACAGCGTCTATTTGTTCTCGGACGAACTGGTGTCATAGCTGTAAGATTTATAACATCAATTAGCTCTCCTTCAAAGTGGAGCGCAGCCCTTTGTCCGAAATAATTTGGGCAATTAAGCAGAACAATAAAGAGACTCTCTTGAAAATGGTTCTTTGTTTAGTGTCAGAAATTTGTTAGTTATTAATAATGTAATAGTTTTTAGAGAAATCATTAAAAATAAATCTCATTTCGCTTCTATAATTAAGTTTGTTTATAAACATTTTAAATTGCAAGTAAGAAATGGAATGCAATTCATATATATATATATATAACTGATATGAATACAAAGTTATTTTAAAGTCATAAATTTAAATTAATAAAAATCTGAAAACCACAATACAAAAATAAGTACAAAACAATTATTTTATAAAATTAATAAAATATTGCTTAGTTTATATTTAAACAAGAAGATAGTCATCATTAGTGTCTAAAACTTCAATTACGTTTTTAATAAAGGTCTGAGTCTGTTTTGGAACTTCATTTCTGCTACTACCATATGTTGAAGATCACGATGATGTTGATAAAGAAGATGATGATGATTACGATGATGATGATGATATTGATGAAGGTTGGTGGTGGTGGTGGTGATAATAGTGATGATGGCGTTGTTGAAGCCGATGACGATAACGATGACGATGACGATAATGATGATTATGATGATGATGATGATGTTGTTGTTGATGATGATGATGATGATGGTGATGATGATGATGATGATGGTGATGATGATGATGATGATGATGATGATGATTGGTGGTGGTGGAGATAATAGTGATGATGGAGTTGTTGATGACGA
>JBAIZL010000001.1:361055282-361080282 GCA_036971475.1 Prosapia bicincta | reverse complement strand
GAAAGGTTAAAGAGTTTTCACTTTATTTAGATTTTGATAAATCTCAAATACAATAATTCAAAATAACAGTAGTAATAAGTTATATATTTTATATCCAATTTTTAAAATAAATACATTCTTAGGCGTACAATCTTTGTCTGATGACAAATGTTTAGGTAATTTCTTATTTCGCAAAACTAACTGTTTTTCACAGTTCAAATTTTCTGTAGACGTGGGTAAAAGTGTTTCCCTTTTGTTGGCTATCCACTGAGGGCCACAACCATTGTTTTAAAAAAATAAAAACATTTTAAAAATAAAATCACACATATAGATTTTTTAACTGCTGAAACTTTTAAAAATATTTTATAATTAATATTCTTTAGATAAAATAACATTTGTAACCATTAAATCACTAAACCATCAACCCATCACATACTTGCAGAGATACGCCTTTTTATCTCTGACACCTTTAATTAATCAATAATAATTTGTAGTCAATAAACTATCATTTCACTCACTAAACCGCTGAAGCAGGATTTGGCATTATAGTCAGGTATTTAGTCTCCAGACGACGAAGTAGTCATTCAGCATTTGCTTGATATCCATAATTGCAGTTTACTGTAAACATTTGTTCCATTACTCGAAATAATAATAAGGATATTCGCCCTGTTTAATAAATTATATTAAAAATCTAACTTTTCCAAGTTCAATGTGTTCGGATATTGAACTTTAACAACAAAAACGACGATGCAACTATTATGGAATGTTAACAAAGAGAACGGCTCAGATAAACCAACACTATTTTTACGTTTGAAAACTTATCAGGTTTTATTATTACAGTCATTGTAAATTAAGCAGAAATTATATTAATAATATTTCATTTAAATCTCTAGAATCCTCGAAATATAATGTATTTATCTCACCTTTGCCTGTAAGTAAATTTATATTCCTGCGGTAAATATTTCTTCACAAAAAATTAGAATCAATGGTTAAAATATAAAGCAGGTTAAACCATAGAAAAGCACTGACAAAATGGCTGGTGAGAAGGAATGAGGACATCAGGTGAGGATGTAATCAAAATATCAGATTTATAGTAATAGGGTTAAAGTTTAACGCAGGATAAAGAGTATCTTAACGTATTTCGGTAGGTGACTTGTGGGTACTTGACAAACGTCTGCCGTATGCAGCAAAGTAACAGAACAAAACTTTGAATTCACTGTTAAGATAGAAAAAAACAAACTTTTTTACAGAATGAAATGAAATTTTTGTTTTTCTCATTAAATGAATGATCATATAAACTATTTGTAAATATAACTTTAAAAAATGGATCTCTGTCTAGATGAATAAATTGTTCGTCATTTCCAAAGCACTACCGGTTTTAGTGGGTGAGTTAAACGAGAAAGAGAGAGGTATGGAAGGAGAAGACGTACCTTCTGGTAGCTCGTGAAACCTCATCTTCATAGGGTAGTATTCATTGTATTTACAAAATATGGTCCCTTCTGTTCACTTCATTAAATTTACTGAACAGTGCCAAAATATAGGGAAATATAAAGGTTCTATAACTTTAGACGCTTGGAAAACAATAAAAAAATATTCAACTAAAAGAAAAAAGCATCCTATACATACAGAAATATACATTGTTAGAATATTATAAACGTTATTGACTTAGAAAGTCCAAAAGAATCTGCCAATGGAAAGTATCTGAGCGAATGATGAAACGAAAATTTTGTAGAAGGTGAGGAAGACATAAAATATAAATATAAATATATCTTAACAAGACGTTGAAACTTACTGAAAAAAAACGAAATGAAACGATGCTACTGGACCATGGGGTATTAACCAAAAATCTATAAAATAAAGGTATGATAAGCTATTCCAAATAAAAAGATTTCTTTGATAGAGTTTTAGGAGGGGGTAAAAAAACAACTGTGTTAACTACAGAAAAATAAGTGTGATAAATTGGGCAAGTTACTTTTATGGGCTAGTTACAAACAAAACAATAAATAGAATGTACGAAAAAATATGTAAGAGATTAAACAAATAAATACGTTGTGGAAAGCAAAGCGGAAAATACAAACACACACACACACACACACACACATATGTGTGTGTGTGTGTTTGTGTTTGTGTGTGTGTGTGCGTGTGTGTGTGTGTGTGTGTGTAAACATATTTAATAATTACAAACATTTTTATAGCTGTAAATATTGCAATTATTGATATGAAAAAATCTTACGTCTTAAACTTGAATTATAGAGATCTACTTCTAGATGTCGTCTTGAAATAATAGTGAAAATATTATTTGGCCTCAGTCAGTTGATTGGCCAAAAAACATAATTCTTGCTTATTTCATCTTAATGGTCTGTGTAAAAAAAGAAATATTTATATGTTCGGTGTATATATATATATATACTTTATTTTAAAACATTTATCCTAACCGGGTAGTAATAATTATACCTCGGCATTTTTAATCTCCACTAAGCCTCCTCCACCTCAGTTACAAAATAGTTTTACTATTCACGTCCATAACTCTGAAGTTCCTCAGCCTTTGACAGGTTATTAACACAAAAGGAAATATGCTAGGTTACGTGGTGACCTTCCCAGGCCACCATTACAGCTTACCATTATAAGAGCTAAACATTTTGTACAATTGGGTCATTTGTTTGAAGTTAAATTCAAACGTTTTAGTCACGCTTTTCTCTAATTTACCTTAGAAACCTTAATAGATTAAAAGTTTGTTCGATTTTATTTGTAATGGGTTTTACATAATAAATCCAAGAGAAATATGTATTAGTTCAAAGAACATGTTTAAAATATTAAAATAATACTTATTTATAAAAAATTTATAAGTTTTAGTAAAACGATATCAGTATAAAATGTGTCTGCTTTGAAGATTCTCTAATTTTTCCCAGATCTTTAAAAACGCTCTTTTACAATATATGAAAAATAATATAAAATGTGTGATTAAGGATCGTTGTGTAATGAATATAGGCGCTTCACTACTGGAGGGAAAACAATTTTGTAATTAAAGCGTAGTATTTTGGTGTTCCTTGTTTTATAAATATCCACTTTCAATCAATATAAGAATACGTTTTTCTTATTCACTATTATTTGAAGTTCAGCATTGTTTGAAGGTTTGTTAATTACGACACGGAAATTCGTGAAGCGCTATCGCTTGTTTACACTACAACGAACTTCAAGTCAGCAAATGCAGTGAAACTAGAGTCAAACGTTTTACATCCTGTGTTCAGTGGAGCCTTAAGAAATGTCTAAACGACATTAACTGCATTACAAATTGATAAATGAAAACATAACTCATTTATCGTCAGGAACAAAGCACTTAACAGGGGTTGTTGCATACAAATCTAACCATTGATCAGGTTTAGCTTTGTGCCAATTAAGAATAATCGCTTTATCCTTTTAGTGGCATGTTACACACACAATCACAAATTTTATAATATAAGACTTTTATAAAACTCGTACTTTTATAAATCTCTGAGTTGACTGATGCATACATTTCACCTAAATATGCACAAAAAGTTGCATCCCGAAATTGTTTAGTACTCCCTAAGAAAATGGGTTGAATATACAAAAATATTATGTAACTTCGGGAAAATGCGATTTAAAAAAAAATAACAATAATTTAAAAAATAAAAACACCTAATAATTATCTGTGAATTATCGAGGGTTGTCTCAAGATCATTTTCCAGCCTTTTTTAAGCCAAATATTTCTTCTGGCGGGCTTCTTTTTGCTTTTTTTTAGAGCCGATTCGGATTAGTGCTTTCGAATTTTATCGATTTCCATACCTTGTAATGTAACAACCGGAAACATCATCATCTACCCTTATTGATGCAGAGTTTGGATCAAAAATATAGTTTTAGGAAAGTGATTGCAAAGAACGTTAATCAATGACGTTATCTATTACAATATTGGCTTTTCCTATGTAAGTATTTACAGAACAGATTAGGACCTGCAAGGTTACTGAAGATGTATCTTATGTGTTCCATAATGACCTCAAGTAGTTGGGTATGTTTAGTATGATAAAGGTTTAGTATGTCACTTTGTGACATTGCCTTATTATGTTTACAACTCCGTGGTGCAAAACCCGTGTTGTGACCGTCATTTGTTGAACGCAAGGGGATACATGCCTCCCACACAGTGTTTTTCATTTGTTTTAGGTTTCCAGTATTCTTTGTAATTGTTAATACGAGAATGTATGTAATACATATGTATTACTTTGTACATTACTTCGTATGTAATACTTTCGAATTAGAAGAATTTTGTCACCAGTCAAAACAAAATAGTTCACCCCTTTTGTCACTTTTTGTGAATTACAATAAAAATATTGAAAAGAACCCCAATACCACAAACATAATAAAAAATAACAAATAAAACAAGTTACTTAAGATTAAACCCTTATGTACATTTCGATGACCATGTCATCATCATCAGAGGGTCTTGTTACAAAACACAATCTAGCACACAAGAAGTTACAAACTAGAATGATCATTCTATTGATATTGTGTACTTTTTGTGAAAAATAAAATGTGCAAAGAGATCAGTATAAAAATACATTATTGTACATTTTAGGAAGAATATGTGACTAAAAAGAAAGATGTTGAAACATTTATCAAATCTAAAAACACTTGTATTAATGTTACACTTGCCTACATCACGACTTACTTTTATAATTGTTGGGGACGGCTGTTTCGGGAGACGTGTCAGAGTTACGGTCCGAGTTGACGATGAGACACATCTCCCGAAACGGCCGTCCTCAACAATTATAAACGTAAGTGGTACTATAGGCAAGTGTAACATTACTACAAGTGTTTTTAGTTAAAAACCTGATGTAATAGCTCATGTGAAGATGGGAACAACTAATACATATTTTTTAAATCATCCGGAGAAAATTTATATATTTGATAATTTTTTATAGTTCTTAGGTTTCGATCAACATAAACTAAACCGTAGCGTTTTTTAAAACGAAATTTAGATAAGTAGATTCAGATGAGCTACTTTATTATTTTTTAAAACTTCACAAATATAAAAACTAAGAATTACCAACTTATTTAGATAACTAGTATTTTTGCTACATGAAAATGATTCATTAAGTTTATATCTTTATAGAACATATCTATAAAATTTATAGAGATATATTTATTTACAATCTCTATACAATTTTAAAGATTTATTTATTAACAATAAACCTATGTCTAAACTCTTTTTTTACAGAGAAAATGAATGAATAGGAAAGCGAACATTGTATTTGTAATTCACTGTATCTCTATACAACATAGTTCCATACAGACCTATTTATTTCTCTTCATTTATAACTTTTAAATCATCTTCTTTCCATGTGCACTATTTACAACCATAAACCATTCTGCTTGATATATATAAACTGTTTACAAAAATACAAGACTATTTACATTTTTACTATAGAAGGAAATTGGATAATATGCCTCTAAATTCTATAGCAAATGGACAGTGTTTGCACGACGGTATTAAACTTCTTTTATACGTTTATTGATATAGATAGGCCTATAGGGTCCAGAAATAAACACACATGTTAACTGGAACAAACTAAAACTTTCAATAAATTGCCAACTGTCAGCTGATATTGAGTATACAGACAGTAACAATAGGAGCAACATATTTAATCTTTACCAAGAAATAAATACCTAGTTATAACTTGAATTGAAAATAATTATAACTTATTTTATTACCTTTTTTAAAAACAAAACTTGCAGTACAGCTGTTATATATTTCATCGTGACGGTTGATGTTAAAATGTATTGACGAATCTCACAAATTGTCAATACCATTAAATAAACCCGGTGAACCTTAACGAAAAAATACACAAACGTCAATAAATCTAAGGGGTTAGATCTTCACTACGTTTACTAAAAGAGCTCATTTGCATTTGCTTTCCCTTGTAAAAAAAAGTATGTTTGTTTTTTTTTTTAAATTTAAGTCAACTAAGAAATAGTCAATTTCAGCCATAACATTTAAATGGTGGTGGGAAAGGTGAAACTGTTGAATTCAAATATATAATCATGTTGTCATATTTACAATTCTTTAAAACATAATTTGTATTTCTACTTTAAAACGTTTCTGTATAAAGTCTAGACAAATTCAAAAGTTCTAGGCTCTGGAAAAGATCAACTGGGAGCAGTCAGAATATAAAAAACAACTTCAAAATTTGTAAACGGAGCTAAAAATTTTAATTTATTAAACAGAACACGGCAATTATAATATTGCGCTAATTTGTTATTGGTCCAAATAGTGCTCCTGTAATTCTATAATAAATTATAAATAATGTTTTGGAAAAACACCAAATTTTGAGATTACATAATATTGTCTGGTGCTATTCATTTAACTCGAGTATGTTTATATATTTTGTAAGACATTAGTCTCAAAAATCTTTACGAAAATAATAATGTATTTTATGTTAAAACAAAATAGTACTATCGCCCATAGCGATCATATGCATCATATTAACAACCGGTTTTTGTTTTCCAGCATATTTCTGCTTGCTTTTATTTAATGTAACTAGCAGGTCACCCCTTACGTTAGTGACTACGTCACTGGAATGCCTCTGACTTATGTAACCAAATGATTATACAGTTTAGATTATACTTCCTTGATTCTACCCTGAATTAGAAATAGTACATAGTTTTTTTCTAAATACGTACACATTTCGTAATAATATGTAACAACTTTTTACAAAGACCTTCCGTAGACAGCATTTTCTCAAACGTTTGGTAACCATTTGTAACAAAGACCTGTTGCAGAGCAGCCATTTGTTTCAATGACTTTTGTACGACGGCCATTTGTTACAAAGACATTTTGTCCACTGATGTTTTGTTACAATAACGTTTTGCCCGGCACACATTTGTTAAAAATGGTTCTTCTTCTGGCAGCCATTTAATACAAAGACCTGTTGTAGACCTTCCATTTATTTCAACGACTTTTGCCTAGTGGCCATTTGCTACAAAGTTTGTCCGCAGACGATTTCTTACAATGACATTTAAAAAAAAAACTTGTTCCATTTGCTAAAAATTCCTTCTCTTCCGGGAGCAATTTGTTACAAAGACATGTTGTAGATGAGCCATTATTTTCAACGACTTTTGTCTGACGCCCATTTGTTATAACGAAATTTGGTCCACTAATGTTTTGTTAAACTTTTGTTAAATTTGGCGCACATTTGTTAAAAATGGTTTTTCTTCCGGCAGCCATTAAATACAAATACCTGTTGTAGACCTTCCATTTGTTTCAACGACTTTCGTCTGCCATTTTGACGGCCATTTGTTACAAAGAAGTTTTATCGGATGATGATATGTTACAATGACGTTTTGCCATGCGCCCGTTTGTTAAGAGCTTCCTTCCGGCAGCCATTTGTTACAAAGATTTGTTGTAGAGCTTCCATTTGTTTCAACGACTTTTGCCTAGTGGCCATTTGTTACAAAGATGTTATGTCCGCAGAAGATTTGTTACATTGACATTTGTCTCGGCGTTCTTTGATAAAAATTGCTTCTCTTCCGGGAGCAATTTGTTACAAATACCTGTTGTAGAGGAGCCATTTGTTTCAACGACTTTGTCTGATGACCATTTGTTATAAAGATGTTTTGTACGATGATGATTTGTTACAATAGCTGTTTACCAGTTGCCCATCTGCTAAAAACAGGTCATCTTTCGCCAGCCATTTGTTACAAAGACCTGTTGTATAGCACCAATTTGTTTCAAAGACTTTTGTCTGATGGCCATTTGTTTAAAATAAGGTTTGTCTGTTGATGATTTGTTACAACTTTGTTTTACCTGGGGTCCATTTTAGGATTAGAGTATGTGTCTCCTAGACGTATGAGGAAAAACATGTTATTTAAGTAATTTTTAATGAATGCAAGAATGTTACCTTG
Source organism: Prosapia bicincta (assembly GCA_036971475.1). Lineage (NCBI taxonomy): Eukaryota > Metazoa > Arthropoda > Insecta > Hemiptera > Cercopidae > Prosapia > Prosapia bicincta. The sequence goes on along the minus strand of JBAIZL010000001.1, from coordinate 361,072,389 downwards.
TATAGACCATGATTTTAACACCTTTTGTTACAAAGACTTTTTGTATGACGGTCGTTTGTAAAAACCGTTCCTTCCGACGGCTATGTGTTGGAGCGACTATTGTTTGAAAACCATTTTTTGGAATTGACGTTTTGTCTTAAATCCTCTGCCTGCTGCATTTGAGGGGTGTGAAATTGTTGCTGTTTTGAGAGTCAAAAAGGTCGAATAATAAATTGAGGTGTACGCTGGCATGTTTTAATTTTGCAAAAAAATTATCCATTAGATTTATGCAAGCGAAGATGAATATAAGGGCATTTTGCCTTCAAAACGTGAAAAATCTTCAAATGTTAAATGAATGAATTTTTCTAATGAAATATGTTTTCAATTAGATTTATACAAAAGTTATCTTAAACATCATTAAACTCTTAAGATATTATTTTAAATTTTCTTTTTGACTTTTTAAAAGTAAGAAAAAAAAGAAACATTATTTACAACATGTCTATATGTTATTCGGATAACACGTACACAAGATGCGTGTTTTCCCTCAGTCCATGGACATTAGAGCACAATTAAATAAAATTAATTGTTGTAGTTAATCTTGGATTGTCGAAACGTATTATGGTTGTCACTTCATATTGTTGCGTCTATTAACTGTTACATTGTTAGACTGGAAACACAAGGTTTACTTAGATTATAATATACGAGACCTACTTGTTGTTAGGTATGCCAACATCTCAAGAGATTTACACAAGGTGCTCGCTGTTTACAAGCCCTTAATGTTCTTGTAACGAGCCTAGTTTACAGACTTCGTTCCGACCATGATAAACTCTATGCCCTCAAATTAATTAGAAACATTCATTGCATAAAATAAGCTTGGCAGACAAAATATTTTCTTAAACCAATTTATCATTTATTATTCGAGTTTTGTACATGCTATTTTGACATTGTTGATTTATTTAGTAATAACAGATTATAAACACAAGAAATATATAAAATTCACAGTTATAAAACTTTAATCTCAAACGAGTTGCATTGACATTATGTTATCATCAGTGATTCTATCACAAACATATAACTTTAATTAAAAAAATGGAACTTGACCTATAATATTTTAAGGTAATATATTATAGGTAATGTTTCATTTCATTAAATAAAATTATATGTGTATGATAGAAACACTGATGATGACATAACGTCAATGCAACTCGTTTGAGATTAAAGTTTTATAACTGTGAATTTTATATATTTCTTGTGTTTATAACGTTAACTCGCAAGTCACCTCGAATATTGTTCATAATAATAGCCTACTTTTCAAGAATATGTCCAGCGTTTAAATTAATTAAGGTAAATATAACGGACAAAAGCTAATTATTTTACCCTTAAAACTATTAAAATTCGTTCCTTTTCAATAATAATTAACTACTTTTTAAACACAATTTAAAACTATAAACGGTTTGAAATGTTTGTAATTCTTGAACTAGTAATAACTGTAATCGTTATTTTCTCTTTTCTGGCGGCGCTTTATATATATATATATATATATATATATATATATATATATATATATATATATATTAAGTATGGTGGTATGTTTTCTTGTAATATAGTTAATAAATTAAAAATATTTCAAAAACAAGAATAATTTTAATGAATATATTTATTCAAAGCTTTTCGGCGATAAAATAGTATCAGCATCTTCAGGAAAATAATTATCTAATAAAAAATTATAGTTAATTATAAAAATCACTCCATGATTTTAAAATTAAGCCCTTTAACGCATAAAATTAGTGATTAAAAATTCGTTCCTAATCACATTCCAAATTTAAATACCATTAAACTTCTCATTAATTATACCATTAATTATACCCAGTTATAATTATCATTTTTATTAGATAATTAGTTTCCTAAAGATGCTGATACTATTTTATCGGCGAAAAGCTTTGAATAAATATATTCATTAAAAGTATTCTTGTTTTTGAAATATTTTTAATTTATTATATATATATATATATATATATATATATATATATATATATAGATAGATACAACACAGATAATACGGCCATTATTGATACAATAAGTAGCCAAATTTGATTTGTATATATTCGGTTCTATATAAGTGTTTATAATGGCTCTTCTAATTTCTTCTTTGTTTGTCCTACATAAAATTTATTACAATCTTGACATTTTACATTATATATACCATTTCTTGTGCATGGACACAGATTTCTTGAAATAAGAAATATGAAATTCATTTAAAAAATGAACAAAGGGTTAAAAATTAATATATATGAATCATTACAAATTTATAAAAATAAAGTTAAAGACAGTTAATTTAAAGAACAAATTCAAGTGATATAAAAACCCCAATCTATTTACAAGGTCATTGATGTCATGGCAAATATTACAAAGAAGTATAAATAAAAATAAACATATGGTTGAGTTGTAGTGGTATGAGTTGAACATATGGTTGAGTTGTTGTGGTATGAGTTAAACATATGATTAATTTTTTTTTACATTTTGTTATATCATTTCCTGAAGATGCTAATACTTATTTTATTTGCGAACCGCTTTTAAATTATTTAAATTAAAACTATTCTTATATTTGAATCATTTTTATTCATTAACTATAGTACAAGAAAACAAGCGCGAGAACTCGTTTGTGTGTGTGTGTGTTTGTTTAAGAAAAGAGAGAGAGGGGTGGATAATTGATTAATAACAGTTGATTACTTTTTATTTACTCTCAAAAAAATCTAGGAGAAAGTGAATGCTTCTTTGTGGGGTTGTATTTTGTGAAATACATATTTAAGTATAACTTTAGTACCTGGTTGTTTCTTGTAATCCTTTATCCTGATTACCAAATTAAATAATATCCACTAAATCTAATAAGTTTAATGGTATTTAAATTTGGAATGTGATTAAGAACGAATTTTTAATCACTTGTTTTATGCGTTAAAGAGCCTAATTTTAAAATCATGGAGTGACATCAAAAGTAATTCATTTTCAAAAAACCGCATAACATAAGAACGCGTGTACATTAACTCCAAATAACCCGGAACGTACATAACCTTACTTAAAATTTATTTGACTATGCTACGAGGGTCTATTTTCCTTTCATAATCGATCATTCTTAACTTTAATACTTAAATTTAAAACGTGTTTTTTATTGTTATTTAAGTATTCTGTGAATTCAGTTTCTTCAGAAAGATATTAGAACTACTTTGTTTTGAAGTTTTTTGCAAAAACATAATCCCATTCGCAATGGAAGCTAAATCCAAATAAATATAATTTAAAAAAATGTTAATAGTTGATATAATGTTTATTTCATTTCGTAAAAAACCATTCAGTCACAATGAATTATAACTGTACAAATACGAAAGCACGTCTGTTTGCATAAATCCTTTACAAAGTGATAAAATTACACCATAAAGTCATACAAATACCTTTCAAGTGTTTAATCCAATTACTTAATTCCTTGCTCAATTACTTTAAAACGCAACAAAAATTACTCCTTAATTAGGCATTGTTAAACGCGTGTTAACGTAACAAAGGAAAACAGCTGGTATTGATTACAAAGCCGACCAAGGTTGTTCTACTCCAGTAGTGGTTGTGAAGGGAACCATTAGAAATGTAATTTTGTACAGTATTTATCAAGTGTAAAGATACCAAGCAAGATTTCAAAACATTAGTTATATCTAAATGTTTTTGTATTTCTCTCTACTTTTTAATTGCGTATTGCTTCCCAACATTAATAGTTCACTTACTAAACAAAAAGTACTTTTATAATGATAAAAACAGAAAGTATTCTTAAATATCACCCCTCTGTTATGCAGATCCAGTTTTGTAAAGATATTTTAAAATTAAGTCGAAACATGTACCATTTATTTGCCAAGGGTTACATTTTTTGCCTACGTTCTTGTTCAAGGACATACTCTACCTGCACATATCAGGCTTTGTTAAAATATATTTCCTTCCTTATAACTCTAACTGTCAACTGGAACTAAGACTAACTATAAAAATATATTAGCAAGGCTATAGTTTCCAACTTGTCACAAAACAGCAATATTGGAATAATATTATTTTGATAAACATTTTATTAAATTTATATCAGCATTATGTGCAAAATACTTCAATTAACAGAACAATCTAAAACATATAATTAACAACACAAGTTTCAAAAATCTGAACTTTTTAATGAGAAAGTGGATTGCATGTCCACGATTTTGCTCACGTATAGCGGCATGCTATCAATATTAAATTATTTTCAAGGTGAAATTCTGTAACTTATTTCCAGTATAAGATTCGACATTATTTATTATTTTTTTTAATACTGATCATATTTTCATGAATTTTCTGAAAGGTGAACATTTTTTGTTAGGTCCCAAATATTATAAAAATTTTGCTGAGAATATTTTTTAAAATCGTTGCAGTGAATTTAAAATGATCGCCTTACCTCATTATTTCGTTGAAGGTAAAATGACTTCATCTATAATTCGTCTGGAACTGTCCTCGCATCACTGGTAGAAGTTTGATAGAATTCTCGCAATATGAACGTCCAACCTGAAAACAACTGCATCATAACAATCGTTGTAGTGGTAAATCGCTCTATTGCTTGTATGAGTTTTACAGAGGAACAATTCATTTCGAAATGTATTTAAGTTTTGTTGTGTCCATTATAACCCTATTTTTGTACTTAAAAATTTATTTTTTATAAATTTCAGCAAAATAAATAGTTAATTTACGTATTTACCCACATAGCCTATCATCAGAAATAGCCATTTTGTTATTAAGGTTAGGACAATTTCTGTGGAGGGGGTCTAGAATAGCTTCAATATCCCATTCTGTTCAATCACCTCATATTACAGTAATACCACAATTGTTAAAACTGTGGTTAATTCTAGATTTCATGGAATTTAGACAGAAACATATTGTTAACTAGATGTCAGAAAAAATAAAACTCCTACACACAGTTTTTCCTCATGAGTAGTGGAAAGCTCATGGGTCACTAAGGTTAGGGTTTTCACTAAACTGTAGAAAATACAAATCAAATTATTCCAAATTTTCAGACAGTTTCTCGCAAGTTCATATTTACTTTAAAATCAACTGAATCAAAAGAAATGCATTTATGTATTGACGTTTTCTCTGCATTGCTTGACAAACTAACTTGACACAGTTTTACATAAAATATTTATTTTGCTTATATCTATAGATTTTCTATTCAAATAATGTTAATAACTGTCTCTTAAACCTCTTTAATAAACTTACAACCAGAAATAGCTAATTTCTGTTACAATAAAACTAACTCTTGAATAGTTTTTGTTTTTTTAAATTATGTTTGGTTGCACTGCCAGTTCGTTCATATGTTTCTGTATTTCTTCCACTCTTATTTTCCCCGCTACGTTTAAGTGGTAATTTATAAGAATATAGTTTCAAGATAAAGGAATAATATAATTTTAGGTTTTATTCCTTGAAATAATGGATGCATTATACTCTGAAACTAATAGAAGATTCTGAGCTTATTAGTGAGTATATCATTATATGGTTAGTGAGTTTTGCATTTCTGTTTAGGGGTAGCATAATCAAAAGGTATAAAATCAAAAGATACTATTAAGTTTTAAATAAACCAAGTCTAAAATTACAATATTTAAAAGTCTTGAAGAAAAGATTATTACATCTTTCAAGCAGAGTGGGTTATAATTTGAACCACTACTTTTAATGCTGTAAAAGCCCAGTAGTCCATGAAATGAACCACCTATAAAACAGCTTCTACTTATCGGCACAAAAGCATAATTTATGAACCTCCCATTGTAAAGGGTAAAGGAAGTTACAATTGTTACCACAGAGTGCACCACTGTTGTATGCAAGGACGCCATTTTGGTTAATGTGAACTTTCCTTGTTGACAAGTGGATTTTTCAGGTTATGATTTTTGTAATTGTTTTGTGTACAATTCAACCGCGTTGAACGCTGATTTGTGAATTTATATTGTAAATTTGAATATTGTATTACAATTATGTTATTGTATTTTTTGTCTTTTAATAATTTGAAATGGATGTTATCATTTCGTGCAGAGTCCAGATTTTAGACCACCATGCTGCTAGATTGTGTTGTGAATGTGTCACTATTCAGATCGCTATATTTATCTGTCTCCTTCAGACGATTGTCAGTATGGAAAATGAAAGCTTTAGTACCAGTATATTAGAAAAAATTGGTTTATAAAATTGATAGAAAAAGCCACAAGTTGTAGCATAGGATATTTTTCCACTTTCTGGCTTCATTATCTACAAAAGCCTTCAAAAGCCAGAAAGGTCATTGAAAACGTTTCGAAAGTAATCTATTAATGGACTGGTCTCTGAGCAATTAGTTACAGCAACCAAAAGATGTCCAAAAGAATGTTTTCAGCGCTATTATACAATTAAAAATATTAATACAAACATTCTTTGTATAAAACTACAAATAATACTTGGTAGAATTGCTTTCATTCCTAATCGTTAGATATTAACATATATATATATATATATATATATATATATATATATATATATATATATATATATATATATATACAGGCATGGTAGTATAAAAGTTAAACCGCCCTAACAATAAAAAACCAGCCCAGAAAAACTTTTTTAAAAATCCCCTCCGTAAATTAAAATTAATGTTTGCTAAATACAAGTTGTTTAAACAATAAATAATAAAAACTTTATTCTTGTGCTTTAAAGAACAATCCTGTGGCAGAAAGAGTCAAGGGAATATCACTGTCCAAGGACTGTGTCCAGTTGTTTCTGCTAAACTGAACTGCTTTGGTTATTTATATAAAATAAACAAAATAATTCATAAAACCGGAACAAAGTTGCACACCGAGAATCATTGCTGGTAATTAGAAATCCAGAGATGTAGAGCGAAATGTTGATAATGAAAAGACACAAGTTTAGAAATTAGATGGGGGAATATTACTCTGTTTGAAACAGCACTGACTAATAATTTCCTAAGGTTTCTTCTCACTAAAAAGGACCCTTAATTACACACGGACGACGTCTGCAAAGAGCCAAATATCTGGTATTCTTCTACCAATAAGGCAAAAGAATTTCTTCTAGATGAGTAGTGGGGTGAGGTTTGTAGATCAGATCTTTGTCTAGTTTCAGTGAAACTAATGCTCATAATGCCAAAAATGACAGGTTAAAAGATATTACAATGTTACAAAGATATTACAATGGAACCTAAATGTAACGCTTGTAAACCTTTAGCAGGTAAGCGATCTATAACACTATACAATATACGTAGATATTTGGCAGCATAAGATATTTTTAATGAAAAAGACGAGAAACATAAGACGTTAAAAAAGCTTTGCACCAAGCAGTTTTTAGGAATTTTCAAGGCAAAAACAGAATATACAATAAATACATAAATGAACAGTGATGTTTTTAAATAAGATACATAAAAACAGAACATGTATTTATAATCTTTGAAAATCCACACTTAAAATAAATATCTGCAATAAGAATTAAAGAGAATAATAAATTTTAAAAACAACAAGCATTGGGGCAAACACTTTTAATTATAGAAGGCATTTGGAATAATAGCAATCTTTAGCTTCCAGGAAGTACCTAAAAATAATAGACACAATACCCGGTCAGCTAGTCATTAGAATGATTGGATGGATTTATATCGAGGCAAAAAACTTGACGCTGTGAAAAATTTTAACTTGAAACAAATTAAAAAAGATCATTTAATATTAGAGTACAATACTACTGCAAAGATCCGGATAAAAGAAGTAGAGAAGACCCGAAGTAGAAACGCTGTTGCTCCAGGGCATGTAATAGTGGAATTAATTGAAAGATTGCATGAAAGATGCTTTAGGGTGTCAATAAATTTATAAGAAAACAAGTACCTAGGAAGTGGAAACAACCTTACCTGTATGATTTATTTATATAAAAAATCTCAAAATAAGGCTATAAAGCACTGAACATAGGTAACACACTGTAAAGAAATGCGTGAAGTATATCGTAAAATCTACAGAAGATAGAGTTAAAAGCGGACAAGATTAATGATAAATACATTTCTTTTATGAGAGTCTGTTTCTAGTAGACAACATAAATACCCAACACATTGGAAAAGGGAATTCACGTTATGAAGAAGTGGCAAAATCTATGTTTCAGTACTTGGAAATATTGTTTTATAAGTGTTTTCAGGTTTTAGAACAGATTATGATCTTAATAATACGATTGCAGGAACACCGTGTGTGATAGTTATATACAAGTAATGTTTGAAATCCGTTCATAATGAGACTGCGCCAAAGTTGCAACACACCTTCACTGCGTTTTAATCAAAATGTGTGTACACTTTATGACTGATGAAAAGTCATTAAATGGCATTACATTTCGGAGGGAAAGCTTGTATACTTTGAGTTACGAGAAAGGTGGAGTAGTATTTGCGCGATGATATCATTTGTACCAATGTTATAAAAGATGAAAGGATTAAATGTAATAAAAATAAAAGCAAATTTTTCATTAAAACAAATAACCATTCTTAGCATTCTCATTTTTATTTCTGTTGGAAATATTGTGGTACATTTGAGCATTTTTACACCACAGTATAAAGTTTATATAACTAGTGGAGTTAATCCGAAACTCGCCAACGAAGGATGATGTTAGTATAGGCAAAAGAATGTACTCAAACGTGTAAAAACAAACATTTTTAAAACAGTATTGACAAAAAAAAATTACCTAAGAAACAACAGAAAAAATTTCTTAATCACTGATGAAGATCCCCACATAGCGATTGAAAACGTTCAGTCTGAGTAGGTTTTTACAAATTTACAAAATTTAAAGTTCGGATAGTCATAAACTAATGTTAAAGTGGTTAATTAAGTTTCACCGAACGTAATGGACTACAGCATTCAAGAGTTAAATTATTAGATACAGTAACTGTTAAAGAAGGCGAATAAAACGAAGAATTCATGAGAGCGAAAATGTATGGCTTGTTTGAACTTAGTATGGTGAGCGAACATATAGATGAATCGTTGCAAGAAATTTTGTAACCAATGCTTGGGAATTAATGAGGCATTTAGACTATCAAAGAAGTTATAAATAGAAAGTTAAATGTATTGGAGATGGATTGACTAAGAAGACAGCATCACTACCTGAATTAATAAAATCGAAAAGGTGTAAAATAAGAAAATAAAATGTAAAAAAGTGTTTTATAACTATCGCCAAAAGACAACTGCATTGGTCACCCTAAACGCGATGTGGTTTTGCAGTTCTACAGCTTGATTTAAAACAGAATAGGATTCTACGTAGGTGAAATTGGCCAGAGGGAGTGGGGGATACCGCCATCTGAGCGAATAGGAAGTTCACATTTTTCTGCATGGGTGAGCCTTGTTGCCAATTCGACATTAAAATTCCGTTCGTCGCTCAGTTTCATCGTAGCTGTGGTAGAGTAATTTACTAGTGCTGTAGCTTGTTTCGTTCGCCGCTGGCGATGGCGCGTTGAGAATCACTGCGACAGACCCATTCTTATTCAACTTCAAATCAAAGTATAATGATAAAGGTTGATTTTAAATTCCTTGGAAATGTTTATGTTTATTAGGTAGCATGATAAATAATGTGGGAAAAGTGTTTTGCGTTGCGGTGGTATAGTATCGTACATGTCTAATACATCTTCAGTTGTGGATGTGCACGTATTATGAATTTGTATTTATTGCGGCAGTTATTGGTTATAAGAGCAAGGAAATTGATAGTGTGTGTCTTTTTATTTCAATGTTAATTTTAAGTTGTACATTTTAGTTACATGTTAAGGAACTTATGGATCTTTCTTTTGATTCATTTTTACTGTAGGCTATTAGAATATCATTTTGTACATCTGTAGTATTCTCTTGTGTGTTATTGTTTATCGTTCTGTATAATGTTTTTCATTTCAATCAGGCTTATAAATGTTTCCGAAATGTTGCCTAATATAGGAAGTGTATTATTTATGTGTACAATATTTTTTGTCATTAGTAAACTACTTCTGGCATTTGGTTTTGTTATTGGTAAAAGTAGACTTCTATTATTGTTGACAATAGATTTCTTTGATCATAGATGTTGTTTTGCAAATCAGTGCTAATATCAGGGGATAAACACCCACCTATAATATTGCTTCTGAGCTAAAACAAGAGTTTTCAAAACAAAATCCAACAATATTAGGTTGCAAATGAAAAAAATCCCAGTACAATATTTAATATTATTAATTTTAAAGAATCCAATAACCATCACTCGTGTTACCTTAAAGAATAAAATATTTTTAAGAGACAGTATTTCATGAAACGTGTTCTGCAAATTTGTTGCAAAGGCATATCTGTAGACAAGGGTTTTGTCTCGCAATTGTCTATAGGCCATCTTTCGATTGTATCTTGACATTGTCTAAAGACAGAAATCACTCGACTATGTTTAATAGTCTTAATATAGCATTATAAAAGCAATCCACATTTTAATTTTCGGTACATATTGTATATTCTAATGTTTCATAGATAAGTACAAAACTCTTACAATAGAAAACAAGACATAACACTAATTGCTATTACAAAATTACAACATTTGAAAGGGTTATGTTTACACTTTAAATTTATTATGTTGGTCTAATAAACCTTCTTAATTAATATAGAAATATACCTAATGAGTCTGTATACTAGATAACTATATTCTCCGTAAACTCGTTAGGCAACAATAAAATTTTCTTTGACACGCACTGAAACAAAATCCTTCTTCCTCAAACACATTTCCTTAGATAGATTAAATTTTACTACAAAACTATTTTTCCGACAGTTACAGGAATTATCTGTAGAGATACCTGCCATTCCAGAAACCTTCCCTAAGCAAACCGTAACAGCCAAATGTCCGAAAAACGATGACATGACAAAAACATATTTCTTAGTCCAAAAAGGTTTCGCATATAAATTAATTTTCTCATCAGCCTAATATTTTAATAATAATGACAAAGAACTAATTTGTGAAGTAGACTAAGGGAAGTAGTTATGTCCACCGAAAATACCATCAGTGATGTCAACACCTAGATCACAGAAATCGACACACTATTACAATAATCGATAATCTATGATGGAAAATACAGAACCCTATAAAAACAACACAACATGAAAAAAGAAAATGTATCAAATACCTAAACAAAACTTCATATAAGGTCACACAAAAATTAAAAAATACGGGTACAAGATAGCATTTAAAACAAACAAATTACATTATAAACAATATTCGAACTGGCTTGTGAGTGAAAGATATAAATAAAACAATAAATAGGCTACGACTCACAACTATATAAGCTTTATTATCATTCGCGTTTCAATAACAATATGTCATCATCTTCAGTGATGCTATAAAATTTAAACCTAATTGAAAAAACCAAGTCCTAGCATATTTATTCTTTTATTTGAAAATTCATTATAATGAGCAGTTTGGCATGTACGCGTCCAACAAAGGCATAAATCAAATACATATAAATAAATGAAGATTGTTCAGTGCGCTAGAATACTCTTCACACCAATAAATCTTTCTTGGTGTTACTATTTACGTTCGGCAAATCTTCGTTTCCAAACGTAGAAGAACAAATAATTAAAAATTATAATAATTAAATAAGTAAGTAACCAATAAGCAAATCCTGCAACAATCAAGTTACTAGTACGTTAGATCTGGTGCATAATATTGAACGTATAAATGTCGGTTTTATTCAATCTAAAGTAGATATTCGATAACATGAATGGGTTAAACCCGTTCTCAAATGTGTGCAGCGTATAATAATCGGACCATATAATCAAATGTATGTGACGTAGGTAGTATAGTACATAACTGGGATAGTGGACATGTCCTGGAAACGTACTCTGAGAGGGCGCAGTTTGATGCTAGCAATTAACTATTCCAGGAATATATGGCAGATAAAAGCCACTATACAACAATAGGAATACATTAGCTATCGAAGTAAAGTTCCTGTCACACATTCAATGCTACAAATATACGGTTGTATACATTTAATATCTAAAAATACCCCCTCTTAGAATTATTTACATAATTTGTTGTTTGTAGTGATTTAATTTAAAATGCTAGATGAATTTACATTATATGAGTAGAATATTTAATGGTCTCAAAGATTTTACAGTTAGACAAATAATTTATAAGAAAATTTCTGTTTGTAAATCTATTGCACCATAGTCCGCAAATATTCGTTTTATGTTTTTCTCAAATTAAACTTAAAAACTAATTGATCATCTTCATAAATCATATAAAAAACATTACATAAATCACATTGAACATAAATCATATATAGAACATTACATAAATCACATTGAACATAAATCATATATAGAACATTACATAAATCACATGGAACATAAATCATATAAAAAATATTACATAAATCACATTGAACATAAATCATATAAAAAACATTACATAAATCACATTGAACATAAATCATATATAGAACATTACATAAATCACATTGAACATAAATCATATATAAACATTACATAAATCACATTGAACATAAATCATATATAGAACATTACATAAATCACATTGAACATAAATCATATATAGAACATTACATAAATCACATTGAACATAAATCATATAAAAAACATTACATAAATCACATTGAACATAAATCATATAAAAAACATTACATAAATCACATTGAACATAAATCATATATAGAACATTACATAAATCACATTGAACATAAATCATATAAAAAACATTACATAAATCACATTGAACATAAATCATATAAAAAACATTACATAAATCACATTGAACATAAATCATATATAGAACATTACATAAATCACATTAAACATAAACCGTATAAAGAAACTAAAGTTAATTTAATTCTAAATCAGTAAATTTTCTCTGCCTTCATCATATACGTAAGTTGTTATAATGTCATCTGTCAATGATCATATTCGTATTACAAGGAAATGTTGCGGTTGGTTCGATTAATATTAGATTCAGCAAGTCCACTGTATCTCGTTCGCTTTTTTTTAACACGGCTTTCAAAACACTTACGTCTCTTTTCGAAAGCCAACCAGACAATTGTTTAAGAAATACAAATGTAAAATACGTCAAGTCGATTTTATCAACTCAATGTCAACATAGCAGTTTCACAATGACACAAAAATATTTGTACGAAAAATATCTAAAGCTCATGCCTATGTATTTCTAGAGATATTCTGTGCGAAACATGCTACCTTCTTTTATTAAGCATTTTCTCTGCATTACTATCTTTATTGTTTTGACGATGACATAGTCATGGTACGTGTTTAAATTTTTATGTTTTTAACTTTTCGTCCCTGATGTAAACCATATCAAAGATTCATACACACACACACACACACATACACACACACACACACACACACACACACACACACACACACACACACACACACACACACACACACACACACACACTGCGACTCCCGTCTTAAACCGATTGTCGCCCCCAAACTTGCTAGCCACAGTCCATCGAGTCCCCACCACAAGGTAAAGATTTTAAAACATCCGGCCTAAAGCCGAACCCTGTGCTACCACTTGCCAAAATCTGTCAGAGAACCAGGACACTGGACTTTATTTAAAACCCTAACTCGCAGAAATTTACCCTTTCGGTTTTCGTTACCGGGGAATGATTTCTTTTACAAGTATACTCTGCTTGCTGACCGAGTGATAGGGTTGTTTAAGAAATTTTTTTTTAAATAATTTATTACTCCAGTTCCATATCAGTAAAAAACATCGTTTGTATTTTTATAAAAAATCTAATTTTGTAAAAAATAATATTTGAGACTCTTAATTGTTCATATAATTTTCTTACCCCTTCTTATATTTGTATTTAACCCAAGTCTATCCAGAAAGGTTTCTCAGTATTATTCTAAGTTTGTTAGCTCAATGTTTTTATATTTTAACCCCACTTTTAAACAAACAACAGAATTTTAAAACCTTATATCAACTATAGAATCATGTACCTAATTTATTTATAATATTAAATTGAAATATAATTTAATCCTTTGTTATCCTGAATTCACAAAATATCTCCGGAAACAACTGCTATATCTAAAATTCCAAAATTAATTCAAATTTTAGACAGATTTGGCCACAAAATATTTTAAAGAAAACATAAAAAATTTAATTCAAATTCAACTTAACCTCAAGCTATGCATATTGACCGTTTTGTCATGATATCACTAATATTTAAAAATCATCATTTAAAACCAAAATAAACATAGTTTAAGAAACAAAGTTATTGCAAAAAAGCATGATTAAAATTTATATTCTATCTTACAAAACCTACTCAATGCAAATTTTAAAAACAAGCATAATTTTAATCAATTTAACTCATAAAAAACAAACATATTTCAAAAAATTAAAACTAATTAAAATCCTTATATTACATCTTAAAATAAATCAAAAATCCCACACATCTGAAAACCAAAATATGACCTTACTTATAGATCTTTTGCAAAACCAACATAAATTTATAAAATCAAACATATATAAAAAAAGTCAAATATCATTTACCAAACAAATTATTACACATCTAAATCACTTATTTGAAATTCCATATTTTTAAAACAAAATTAACTCATTGAAATAAACATTTTTTTAAATAGACATATTTATCAATCAATTGCGAGTTAAAATGGACATTTTTGATGCCTACATACATTCCAAAATCATAAACCCTATCAAAATTTACTTTGATTAATGTCACTTTTTGCTTCTAATTAACTGCAATTTAGAACTGAAATTGAATCTAAGTTTTACATCATATTTATTAAGGCATGAAACTATCATTATTTTACTCAAAATATATATTTTAATTTATCCATCAATTTTGATACTTGTTACCATGTTCATTTTTACTAATTTGTGTCCGCCATTTTGGCTCGTTTTCAACTTCAAAATTGCGTCACAATAATCTGTTTTACTTTGACAAAGCAACCTCGCTATTCATTTACACATTTAAAATATTTACTAAAAAAAAATTAATTTTTGATTATTTTTAATTTTTCCAAAATAGTTGAACCTAATTTTAATTTTAAATGAAAGAGAGGGAAGCTAGTTTTTGATCTTTACTTTTGAACGAACACCTTCCTTTGTTGTAGAACCTTGAGGCGGACTCGCCCTGTCCTTCTAGTGTCGGTTAGGTGATTCTTCTTCCTTCTGTTCTCGTCTTAACCCGTCAAGCTTTTTAGCAAATTTAATTATTTTTTTCAAATGTCTGTCGTTTAGACTTTTTTGAATTTAATCTATTTTTTCTTTTCTAATCACCATTTTCACTTTTTTTAAATTTTTAGTCTATTCATTTTAAATTTAGTCATTGTATATTTTTCATAAATTCATTTTTCATGCACTTACATTTTTATGATTTTTTTGAAACCTGTTTAGCCGGAAAAAGCAACAAAAACAATGGTAATTTTAAAACCGCTTTTGGGGAGTTGAATCTCCAAAAGGGGTTTTTTGAAACGCACAAGGCTAGATTTTAAGCCAACCACCACTGTCCCTTCTATCACTCCCTTTTTCTGTTCATACTCATTTTCAGAAACCAATTTTGAAAAAACCGAGTGAAGTCGTTGACCTTACGCTTTGAACACTCGATCCAGGCTAACATTTTTTGCTTTGTCCGCAGTTCAGCAACCCCTCTTCCCCTGTCGACTTCAACCAATCACAATGCTTTGTGAGGTGGTGTGAAGTGTCAGGCGCTTTTAGGTCATTTCCTCAGGACTGTCTCGTTGACTTCCAAGTCACTACAGGTCAATACCAAAACCCTTTACTATGCTATCACTTTTTAATTACGCATTTGAAGTTCTTCATTACTTGAGTATTCTATTCATTTTACTAGCTGTTCCTCCACGAATGTCGATTGTCTTCCAAACATAGTTTTGACTTTTTTTCAATTTTTGCCATTTTTTAAATGACTTTGTTAATTATTCCATTTTATTTTTAGAATTACCTATTATATGGGTATGACATTACATTTTTTGTTTACTCTTTATTTTTATGAAATATACTATTTTATAAAAATTTCAATTTAAAAATTTTTATTTTAACTCCTAAATCTTCAATTTAAGCCCGATACAACACACACACACACACACACAAACACTCGATTTATTCAACTGTCATTTACTGAAATGTAAATTATTTGTTGTTATCTTACCTCAATGAAACACCTTGACCCCATTTATCTTCACTCCTTTCTTTATACAAATGACACAACATTTATAAGTAACCTATAAACAAAAACATCTACTCACTATTCCTGTAATATTCAAGTATATTAATGTTATATTAATTTAAATATCAAAGCAAAGAAGTTAAATTTGAAATGATAACCATAACCTTTGTTATATAGTTTATTATTACTCGAACAGAGAACTTCCCTTTAGGTTAACAATATATGGTTTATCTATATGTAATGAATTTTTTGTCAAGTTTCTAGTACCTAAATTTCTCAGAGCGTTAGTGAGTTCTTGCCTTCTGAAATTGCATTATAGAGATATAATTATTTAATCCCTTTTCTTTTATTGTTTAAATTTATCTAATACGTATATTAAAACAAATTTATTAATAATCTTATTTATTGAAATGTATTCGTACTGACCAGAAACTTTAGTCCTGGGGAAAATAAAATACTTTATGAAACACAATTGTGCTCAGGTGCAGTGACGTTTATCTTCTTCTAGTGTATTTTCAGTCTAATCAGAGTTCATTCGTCTTCTTCTTCTTCATCTTCTCTGGCATTCTACACTGAAGCTAGTATCAGCTACTCTGCATCAAAAGTACTATTCTTAACATTTGTAAAAATTATACCCTTCTATTTAGAATAAACCACCTGAACTAAACTTCCTTTCAAGTAGCAAACAACTCTTCTCGAGATTTTTAAAACAAATTTCTTTATGACTCCACTTTGGATAAACTAATGACAATAACATTTTATCTTTTATTTCGAATGAAATTGCCTTTACCGTTCAATTACATTTTCGGTCACAGGAAGACTACTTATTCTTCCCAGCTGTTTACTGCGTCCTTCCCCTTACCGCTAAAATTTCTACCTAGTCAAGAACAGAGATTTGGCTTCTACAAATTA
>JBAIZL010000001.1:360882782-361050282 GCA_036971475.1 Prosapia bicincta | reverse complement strand
TTTTCTTAAGATGATCAACCATATTGTTATGGTCTACGAAGGAAGGGTACGGATTGTGCATAAATTTAGGCATAATGTATATCAATTGTATTGTACATAAGAGAGATAATGGCTTTACATGTATGGGCAGCATATCTACTCTCTAAAGGGGTCGTGACATGTCATGTGCTATGTAGCTAACAGACACGAAGGTAAACAAGTGTTCTCTTATGCGTAAGAAAGTGAAAATATGGAATCGTTATTTTATCTGAAACCTGATGTTCCCTTTGGTGCCCAGTGTCCATTCTTGCAAAGCTGAATAGTAGACAGTTTCCATCAGCAGCGAGGCCATTCTGGTAGAGATAGACTAGCAGGTTGTCATGTTCTGTGGCAAGGCGGTAGCGGACACAGCTCCACTTCGTCCTAGAAAACCTGGGATTGCCACGGTAGCACGGCATTTTCACTGTTTTGGCTGTGCTCAGGATCTTCAGAGTTCTTTGTGTAGCATTGGTATTTCTAGTTATACTGACTAGCTCCTTGCTTGGCCTTAATTTAGGCTCTTTTATTGCCAGGAATTCCTATGGGACTGGTACTCATTATAGGGTTGCCATCCAACCGGTTGAGGGCAGTTCTACCAGTCTAGCGAGGCACTGAATTTTTATCAAGCCGTCACTATGGGTATTTCGGCTAAGTGTCCGTGAATCCATTAGGAACACCACTCTTTCCGAGTCTAGCTTGTTGACTAGCAGTTATCCAGGAGCTTGATAGACCGCTCACAGCTCCCCATCATAATTACCGAAGTTCTTTCCCACTGCCAATGAAGTACAAATAGTATCATTCCGTTCCTATACACGCGGGTTTGTTGGTAACTAAAGTTTTCTAAAGTTTTTAAAGTCCTTTTAGACAGTTTACAACTGTTGGTTTTACTTCATTTGGACCAGAAATGCCATAAAAGTAAAGCACTTACTTGAAAGTACCTGAACTGTTTTCTATAACCTGAACACATTTGGAATAAATTTATGTTTTGTATTGAGACTAGTGTCATTACATTTTTTTAACACAAAGAAATTTGTTAGGAAATATTTCATAAAAACAGGTTTTCATTTAAAAATGATATATAAAACTTCATTCAGTAGGTCTTTGTTGGTTTTGTAATTATCTTTCAAGCGTTAAAGAGGTCATTTGATAACATTTTGAAAAGGTTCTTGTATATGAAAACAGTTATAGCTTTCTGCTGTAGCGTGTGGAAACGACTTTTGTTATTAAACTTTATTAGGGTAACGAAGAAGTCGCATATAAGCGGTTTCCTATTGGGTGGTGTACACAGTAATTAATTAGTTTTGCGAATGAAGGGGGGGGGAGGAGATAGGTTACTGCTATTTTCATGAAAGCAACAACCCAATAACGTATTTAACTTTGCAACGCCATCTCCCTTTGCGCTATAACTTATTAAATTTTCACCGTTTATTAATATCTGGAAGGCGCGACGAGTGAATTGAAAAAGCGCCAATGTTTTTTAATATACTGCACTGACAGTGTTCAATTCTTTTTCACTTAATAGTTCTGCTGATGAAACACTATATTTCATAATTTGTAATGTGAGTAGCTTTTCCGAGACGCGATTGTTCTTCATGAACGAGGCGTAAACCAAACAGTCTTATCGATCAAGGACCGGAAAATACTTTAGATACGATTAATGAACGATGATTTTCTTCTTACTGCCAACATAATAACAATCCATTATATTTTACTAACATAACTCAATTGAAGAAAACAAGTATGACACATTTTAACCTCGTTTATAAACAATACATTTTATATATTTCACAACTAAAACCTAGATAGTTTCAACTATTGTTGCTAATTTGAATGGATAGTACTATTTTTATTGTTGGCGTAATTTTATTGCTTTGATGGAAATGCTATCACATATTTTATCATAATTATAGAATAACATTTACCTTATGATAATGACAATTTTCTTTACGCCTATTCTTCCCACTAAATTATTTTTTTAGAGGCCTACTATTTTTTTAATATTTATTCCGCTTCTGGAACATGCCCAGCCCTATCCTAGCGAGCTGCCTCCGTTCACATGCGTTCAACTTAACTCTCCAGTATCTCAGCCATGATTAAGGTGGTTTTGTAAACTGTATGAGATGTGGTTGCCGTGATTGAGCGTATAACGCGTTGTCATCTGCAAATATGGCCACTTGTGTGTTGAGTGTTGTCGGTATGTCATTGATTTAGATGTTGAACAATACGGGTCCAATAATTGAGCCATGAATTATTATGAGCCAGCCCGTATAGTCCGCAGTGTAGATTGTGATTGGTCTACATCAACGTGGGGTTGGACAGGGCTAACAAGGTGTGTAAACCGGTTTAGAAAGTCATAGTGTCGTAGTGTCACTATGAGCATGCTGTGCCAGTCTGTAGTCTCGCACCATCCTCAGCTCTCTGCGTGCAGGTCATCCTTGTGGTCCCTTTGTTGTTCTGGTGTGTGGATTTAGAAAGACAGACAGTATGGATGTTGTGTTTTGAATGAAGGTTTGGAGATGAAGGCTACCTGTTTTTTTTTTAAACTTACAGCCCTAGCACGTGTGTTTGTATTTCTTTTCCTCTGCGATTGAAACCCTACTGGAGGTCTGTAGAAGGACTTATAAATCACGAGTATAATCAATTGTACCCGGATGTTTGTACGCTGAAACAAGTGATGTGGTACTACCATTAGGCTCAAGCCTACTAGATGTACGCTGAAACAAGTGATGTGGTACTACCATTAAGCTCAAGCCTACTAGATGTACGCTGAAATAAGTGATGTGGTACTACCATTAAGCTCAAGCCTACTAGATGTACGCTGAAACAAGTGATGTGGTACTACCATTAAGCTCAAGCCTACTAGATGTACGCTGAAACAAGTGATGTGGTACTACCATTAAGCTCAAGCCTACTAGATGTACGCTGAAACAAGTGATGTGGTACTACCATTAAGCTCAAGCCTACTAGATGTACGCTGAAACAAGTGATGTGGTACTACCATTAGGCTCAAGCCTACTAGATGTACGCTGAAACAAGTGATGTGGTACTACCATTAAGCTCAAGCCTACTAGATGTACGCTGAAACAAGTGATGTGGTACTACCATTAAGCTCAAGCCTACTAGATGAGTAGAACGGGGCCCAGAATAGCACAGCCACCCCTAAACTCGGCCGCTACGTAACCTAGGACTATAGGGGTAGTTTTGGATGATGCTCAAGGTCACCCCGGCCCTGACCCTAGACCAAGGGGTGGTTTCGACCACGTTCAGGGGGGTAGGGGGTAGTTTTTCGAAAAAAAAAAAAAAAATCGGCCGCTACGTAACCTAGGACTATAGGGGTGGTTTCGGATGATGCGGGCGGACGTCGTGACCCCGACCCTAGCTTTGGGGGTGGTTTTGAACACGTCCAGAGGGGTGGGGGGTAGTTTTTCGAAAAAATTTATTTCCAACACACTGACCTAAGCCAGCCAAAACGGATCTAACCTAACCTACGTGTGGGGGGTGACCTCGGCTACGGTCAGGACCATCACCGGGGGTAGCTCCGGGGGTGGATTGGGGGTGGGGGGTAGTTTTCGAAAAAATTTTGGAAAAACGTGCCTTGACCGATAGGGTATGTCTAGAGTGTATTATTGCGTCGGTAGGGGTAGTTTCACCTAGGGGTAGTTTTTACAAAAAATATGAAATTGCCGAAAATCGACCGGTTTGATCAAATGATAGTACGGGATATCTCTAGAGTCCAATAAGGAACGCTGCGGGGGTGGAATCACCTAGGGGTAGTTTTTACAAAAAATATGAAATTGCCAAAAATGATCGGTGTCCTAGGTAATAGTAGCTCCCGAACCCGCGCTCGAGGTAACACCGCCTAGGAGCGGGTAAAGCCAACACGGAGCATGGTCTCGGGTAAAGCCATCTCGAGGCAGGCCCTTAAGTAAAGTAACCCAGGAATAGCTTTGGTGGTGGGGGTAACTTTCGAAAGATTTAATGGTTATCTGATGACGTATCAGCGCCCGAGCGAATCCAGGTAAGTAGTAGGCTCACCCTAACTATAGTGGTCTACCCCAAATGAATCGGGTGATGAGGGGCAAGGGTATACGATTGCCAAACTCAAAATTTGTCTATCCTACTAAATTAATAAACAATGCAGCCAGCCTTTAAGTAAAGCTACACAAGAGCAGGGTTAGGATGGTTGCTATACCAACTACCAAGACAAATACCCCCACCAGGTCCTAGGTAAAGCTACCATGGAATTAGACCTTAGGTAAAGCTAACATGGAGCAAAGCCTCGGGTAAAAGCTATCCCGAAGCCTTGCCCTAGGTAAAGTAACCCAGAAACCAGACCTCCGGTAAAGCTACCACGGAGTCGGAGCTTAGGTAAAGCTAACACGGAGCAAAGCCTCGGGTAAAAGCTATCCCGAAGTCATGCCCTAGGTAAAGTAACCCAGGAACCAGACCTTAGGTAAAGCTAACACGGAGCAAAGCCTCGTGTAAAAGCTATCCCGAAGCCTTGCCCTAGGTAAAGTAAACCAGGAACCAGACCATCGGTAAAGCTACCACGGAGTCGGGGCCTAAGTAAAGCTACCATGGAGTTAGACCATAGGTAAAGCAAACACGGAGCAAGGACTCAGGTAAAAGCCATCTCGAAGCCTGCCGATAGGTAAAGTAACCCTGGAATCAGGCATCAAGTGGGGGGTGGTTATCAAATAATATATGAAATTACCCAAAAATGATCGGTTAGATCAAACGACCAACGACCTACATAGAGTTCAAATAGTCAACAAGTTGAATCAACCAATCACAACGCAGGGGCCCGGTAGGCCTACGTAAACGGTCAATGTAAGACGAGAAGGCCTATATAACGTGTTAAACCAATATATATGACAGCCCACATAATGTGTTAAACAAATATGCAAGCCTACATACATACTATGCTAGGCCAACATACTATGTCGGTAAATCACCGGCCAAAGCCTATATGAACTGAGATAGTTTCACCTCATATATCAGGTAGAACCACGGGCAGGCAACCGTATAATATGGGGAGTACTATAAGGTATAGCTAAACCAATATATACGATAGCCCACATAATGTGTTAAACAAATACGCAAGTTTGCATACATACTATGCTAGGCCTACATACATGAATCCCTAAATGCGCCTACTATGTCTGTAAACACAGGCCAAAACCTTTATGACCTGAGCTATTTTCACCTCTTCTATCAGGTAGATCCTGGCAACCATATAATATGGAAGGTACTATATGGTACATATACCAATGCATAACCTATCAAGCCCACGTAAAGGTTTAATATATTTGACGACGTATCGGCGTTCGAGCGACTCAGGTATTAGGCCCTCCATAACTAGAGGGGCAAGGGTTATGATTGTCAAAATTTGTCTATGCTACAAAATAATAAACAAAGCAATAAAGCCCTGTCGGTTCAGGGAATACGCTTGACCGTGTGTTAGACATGTACAGACATGCAGAGATAACGCATTATCTAAAAACCGCAACGGCTGCCGGCGACCACTATAGCAGGCATAAAAACCCGCACGGCTGTGTCGTTGTGAATCTAGGCACGTGTTTATGCTTTGATTACTGTATCAAATTACTGTGTACTGTCGGCATACCAAGGCCTACATATATAATCAGAAATCAGTGTAAATAATCAAATAGCCTCAATGGACATCTCCTATAGCTGTAAATGTATCTAGATATAAAGGTATATATGGAGAAACACTAATAAAGAGGCCTATCACAAAACGTGAATAAATATATGTTATAAAACGATGCCAAGCCATCATGCATGCTATCATACATAGGCTTGTTTAGCCAACACACGTGATAGGACACATAATGTGTTAAACAAATATGCGTGTAAACCTGCATACATACTATGCCAAGCCGACTTACACGGGCCTACTATGTCTGTAAACCACTGGCCAAGGCCTATATGATCTGAGCTATTTACACCTCGTCTATCAGGTAGAACCTGGCAACTGTATAATACGGGAAGTACTATATGGTATAGCTAACAATGCTAACCTATATGGTATGGCTAACCTATCACGCCCATGACGGTCAACAAATAATACAATATAATTTAAAAAAGTTACGCAACCTATATACATACAATGCTAACCAATATAGGCATATATACTATGTAAAACCAGCATGCAATATACTCTAAATAGCCATATATACGTTGTTAAACAAATATGCGTGTAAACCTACATAAATAATATGCTAAGCCTACATACTGTGATAAACAGATATGCGTGTAAACCTACATAAATACCATGCTAACCAGCATGGATGCAATCCTACATAAGCTTATATACTATGTTAAACCAGCATGCAATATACTCTAAATAGCTATATATACGCTGTTAAACAAATATGCGTGTAAACCCGCATAAATACGCCAAGCCAATATCCGTGCTATCATAGATAGGCGTATATACTATGTTAGGCCTACATACTGCGTTAAACAAACATGTGTGTAAGCCTGCATACATATTATGCTAAGCCGACAACGGCCTACAAATTATATCCAATGCATAGTTTAGCTAATGGTTATCACACAGTAGCCTGACTACAACTTGCCCACATAATACCTGATACATAGCTAGACTAATCATTAACACATAGTATCCGAAGCGTAGCCCGACGATGGGTTAACATATAGTATCCGATAAGTAGCTTGAGAATGCCCCAACACATAATATCCGGTGCATAGCCTCGCTAATGGTTAGCACATAGTAGCCGATGCTGAGCCTGGCTATGGAATACCTGATGTGTAGCCTGACTAATGGTTAACACAGCCAATGCATAGCTAGGCTAATGATTAACATAAAGTATCCAATGCATGGCTTGGGTAATGTATATAGTTAGCCTACATTCTGTGTTATCTGTGTAAACCCACATACTATGCTAAGCTGGTTATCCATAGACACAAATCTATGGTGATGCAAGAGTAACCAGCACCCTGACAACAGATACCTAGCATGATCATAGCCTACATTGCCTGATAACAGATACCTAGCCTGACCATAGCCTACATAGCTAGACAAAAGATACATAACTAGACAATAGATACCTAGCCTGACAACAGACACCAATCCTGGAATCAAATACATAGCCCGACAAACGATGCATAGCCCGACAAGGGCTAGCACATAGTATCCGAGGTATAGATTGACTAACGGTTAACACATGGTATCCAAAGCATAGCTAGGCTAGTGGATAACTAGTGGTTAGTTTGACTATGGTTAACACACACAGTGTCCGATGCATAGCTTAGCTAATGGATAACACATAGTAACCTATGCTTAGCCTGAATAGGGCTAACACATAGTACCCGATGAATGGCTCGACTAAGGCCAACACACAGTATCCGATACACAACCTAGGATCGAATATGACGTCATTCAGGTGGAGAACAAGATGGTGGCAATGTTGATGGCCTGTGTAGGGTAGATCAAATAACCAACGTTTCAACTAAACTACTGTCATACGCGTAGTTTAACCAACCAACACACGTGAAGTTCAAACGAACAGCATTGACACCAAGTCCAAATAGGCTATGGCGGCTATGCCTAGATCAACGTATCAGCTAATCAAAATGAAAAACTTACGCTAATCAACCAACATCTACACCGAGGTCAAATGGGTTATGGTTAGCGAAGGCACTGGCAAAAGCTTTAAGCCTTAGACATAATTATAGCTATCAACGCATACCAAAATAGCTATGCAGAAACCGTCAAGGCCATTACACATATTGTCCAGGTATGTTCTCCATCAAACCGAGACTTTAGACACCATTTCTGTAAAACAGCTAACAAATTATACTCTACCACAATAGGTATGTCAAAACTGTTACCGGCTCATAATCCAAGACAGTGGTTACGTAACGCCCTTTATCAATTTAAGACCTTAAGAGATATCTTCGTAAAGACAGCTACCAATCCATACTATATCACAATAATTACGTTAGAGCCACCGCTGCTCACCCTACCATAATAGCCACGTACAGACGGTTAATATTGTATAACCTATCACAAGACTTATGTAAAAACAGCTATGCATAACCTGTCACACAATAACTGCGTAAAGGCAGCCAACAAGGCCTACCCCATTAAAATAGCTACGAAAAGATAACATCCAATACATACCCTATCATATTAGCTATGTAAAGACAATAAATGCGTAAAGGCAACTAACAATGCCTACCCCATTAAAATAGCTACGAAAAGATAACAACCAACACATAACTTATCATAATAGCTATGTAAAGACAGCTAAAGATGCATAACCTAACTCAGTAATGATTGCTATTAAATAATGAACCATTACACTAGCCACGTAAAGACAGCTACCAACACCACAATAGCTACGTAAAAACAGTTATCGATCCGTGACCAAGATAATACCTACGTAAGACCTATATCAGTGCTAAGACAATAGTTCCGTAAGGAAAACCTACCACTACATGAACTACGACAACAGCAAGGTGTGGACGGCTACCAATACATTACTTATCACAGCTACCAACACATAACTCGTCACACTAGCTAAGAAAATAGCGCTAAGATTGAATAGCCTATCACACAGGCCAAATGAGGGTCACTAACTAAACCATCACAATATCTCTGTACATGGCAGATGGCGTGATGATCCTCATCTTTATCGCACACCCAACAGTAGGTTAGGTTAGAAGCACTCTGGCTAGCTTAGGTTAGTGGGTTGAAAATATTTTTTTCTAAAAACTACCCCTCTAGACGTGGTTGAACCCTCCCCAAGGCTACGATCAAGGTCACATCGACCGCCTGCATCATCCAAAACCACCCCTAGCTTCTACAACCACAGGTCAGTGATGCCCGTGATGGAGATACGAAAAACCTTTGAAAGTTAGGGGTGGTTTTGGATGATGCAGGCGGTCGATGTGACCTTGATCGTAGCCTTGGGGAGGGTTCAACCACGTCTAGAGGGGTAGTTTTTAGAAAAAAATATTTTCAACCCACTAACCTAAGCTAGCCAGAGTGCTTCTAACCTAACCTACTGTTGGGTGTGCGATAAAGATGAGGATCATCACGCCATCTGCCATGTACAGAGATATTGTGATGGTTTAGTTAGTGACCCTCATTTGGCCTGTGTGATAGGCTATTCAATCTTAGCGCTATTTTCTTAGCTAGTGTGACGAGTTATGTGTTGGTAGCTGTGATAAGTAATGTATTGGTAGCCGTCCACACCTTGCTGTTGTCGTAGTTCATGTAGTGGTAGGTTTTCCTTACGGAACTATTGTCTTAGCACTGATATAGGTCTTACGTAGGTATTATCTTGGTCACGGATCGATAACTGTTTTTACGTAGCTATTGTGGTGTTGGTAGCTGTCTTTACGTGGCTAGTGTAATGGTTCATTATTTAATAGCAATCATTACTGAGTTAGGTTATGCATCTTTAGCTGTCTTTACATAGCTATTATGATAAGTTATGTGTTGGTTGTTATCTTTTCGTAGCTATTTTAATGGGGTAGGCATTGTTAGCTGCCTTTACGCATTTATTGTCTTTACATAGCTAATATGATAGGGTATGTATTGGATGTTATCTTTTCGTAGCTATTTTAATGGGGTAGGCCTTGTTGGCTGCCTTTACGCAGTTATTGTGTGACAGGTTATGCATAGCTGTTTTTACATAAGTCTTGTGATAGGTTATACAATATTAACCGTCTGTACGTGGCTATTATGGTAGGGTGAGCAGCGGTGGCTCTAACGTAATTATTGTGATATAGTATGGATTGGTAGCTGTCTTTACGAAGATATCTCTTAAGGTCTTAAATTGATAAAGGGCGTTACGTAACCACTGTCTTGGATTATGAGCCGGTAACAGTTTTGACATACCTATTGTGGTAGAGTATAATTTGTTAGCTGTTTTACAGAAATGGTGTCTAAAGTCTCGGTTTGATGGAGAACATACCTGGACAATATGTGTAATGGCCTTGACGGTTTCTGCATAGCTATTTTGGTATGCGTTGATAGCTATAATTATGTCTAAGGCTTAAAGCTTTTGCCAGTGCCTTCGCTAACCATAACCCATTTGACCTCGGTGTAGATGTTGGTTGATTAGCGTAAGTTTTTCATTTTGATTAGCTGATACGTTGATCTAGGCATAGCCGCCATAGCCTATTTGGACTTGGTGTCAATGCTGTTCGTTTGAACTTCACGTGTGTTGGTTGGTTAAACTACGCGTATGACAGTAGTTTAGTTGAAACGTTGGTTATTTGATCTACCCTACACAGGCCATCAACATTGCCACCATCTTGTTCTCCACCTGAATGACGTCATATTCGATCCTAGGTTGTGTATCGGATACTGTGTGTTGGCCTTAGTCGAGCCATTCATCGGGTACTATGTGTTAGCCCTATTCAGGCTAAGCATAGGTTACTATGTGTTATCCATTAGCTAAGCTATGCATCGGACACTGTGTGTGTTAACCATAGTCAAACTAACCACTAGTTATCCACTAGCCTAGCTATGCTTTGGATACCATGTGTTAACCGTTAGTCAATCTATACCTCGGATACTATGTGCTAGCCCTTGTCGGGCTATGCATCGTTTGTCGGGCTATGTATTTGATTCCAGGATTGGTGTCTGTTGTCAGGCTAGGTATCTATTGTCTAGTTATGTATCTTTTGTCTAGCTATGTAGGCTATGGTCAGGCTAGGTATCTGTTATCAGGCAATGTAGGCTATGATCATGCTAGGTATCTGTTGTCAGGGTGCTGGTTACTCTTGCATCACCATAGATTTGTGTCTATGGATAACCAGCTTAGCATAGTATGTGGGTTTACACAGATAACACAGAATGTAGGCTAACTATATACATTACCCAAGCCATGCATTGGATACTTTATGTTAATCATTAGCCTAGCTATGCATTGGCTGTGTTAACCATTAGTCAGGCTACACATCAGGTATTCCATAGCCAGGCTCAGCATCGGCTACTATGTGCTAACCATTAGCGAGGCTATGCACCGGATATTATGTGTTGGGGCATTCTCAAGCTACTTATCGGATACTATATGTTAACCCATCGTCGGGCTACGCTTCGGATACTATGTGTTAATGATTAGTCTAGCTATGTATCAGGTATTATGTGGGCAAGTTGTAGTCAGGCTACTGTGTGATAACCATTAGCTAAACTATGCATTGGATATAATTTGTAGGCCGTTGTCGGCTTAGCATAATATGTATGCAGGCTTACACACATGTTTGTTTAACGCAGTATGTAGGCCTAACATAGTATATACGCCTATCTATGATAGCACGGATATTGGCTTGGCGTATTTATGCGGGTTTACACGCATATTTGTTTAACAGCGTATATATAGCTATTTAGAGTATATTGCATGCTGGTTTAACATAGTATATAAGCTTATGTAGGATTGCATCCATGCTGGTTAGCATGGTATTTATGTAGGTTTACACGCATATCTGTTTATCACAGTATGTAGGCTTAGCATATTATTTATGTAGGTTTACACGCATATTTGTTTAACAACGTATATATGGCTATTTAGAGTATATTGCATGCTGGTTTTACATAGTATATATGCCTATATTGGTTAGCATTGTATGTATATAGGTTGCGTAACTTTTTTAAATTAT
This sequence comes from Prosapia bicincta, assembly GCA_036971475.1. Lineage (NCBI taxonomy): Eukaryota > Metazoa > Arthropoda > Insecta > Hemiptera > Cercopidae > Prosapia > Prosapia bicincta. The sequence continues at coordinate 361,038,603 of JBAIZL010000001.1, read as the reverse complement.
ATTGTATTATTTGTTGACCGTCATGGGCGTGATAGGTTAGCCATACCATATAGGTTAGCATTGTTAGCTATACCATATAGTACTTCCCGTATTATACAGTTGCCAGGTTCTACCTGATAGACGAGGTGTAAATAGCTCAGATCATATAGGCCTTGGCCAGTGGTTTACAGACATAGTAGGCCCGTGTAAGTCGGCTTGGCATAGTATGTATGCAGGTTTACACGCATATTTGTTTAACACATTATGTGTCCTATCACGTGTGTTGGCTAAACAAGCCTATGTATGATAGCATGCATGATGGCTTGGCATCGTTTTATAACATATATTTATTCACGTTTTGTGATAGGCCTCTTTATTAGTGTTTCTCCATATATACCTTTATATCTAGATACATTTACAGCTATAGGAGATGTCCATTGAGGCTATTTGATTATTTACACTGATTTCTGATTATATATGTAGGCCTTGGTATGCCGACAGTACACAGTAATTTGATACAGTAATCAAAGCATAAACACGTGCCTAGATTCACAACGACACAGCCGTGCGGGTTTTTATGCCTGCTATAGTGGTCGCCGGCAGCCGTTGCGGTTTTTAGATAATGCGTTATCTCTGCATGTCTGTACATGTCTAACACACGGTCAAGCGTATTCCCTGAACCGACAGGGCTTTATTGCTTTGTTTATTATTTTGTAGCATAGACAAATTTTGACAATCATAACCCTTGCCCCTCTAGTTATGGAGGGCCTAATACCTGAGTCGCTCGAACGCCGATACGTCGTCAAATATATTAAACCTTTACGTGGGCTTGATAGGTTATGCATTGGTATATGTACCATATAGTACCTTCCATATTATATGGTTGCCAGGATCTACCTGATAGAAGAGGTGAAAATAGCTCAGGTCATAAAGGTTTTGGCCTGTGTTTACAGACATAGTAGGCGCATTTAGGGATTCATGTATGTAGGCCTAGCATAGTATGTATGCAAACTTGCGTATTTGTTTAACACATTATGTGGGCTATCGTATATATTGGTTTAGCTATACCTTATAGTACTCCCCATATTATACGGTTGCCTGCCCGTGGTTCTACCTGATATATGAGGTGAAACTATCTCAGTTCATATAGGCTTTGGCCGGTGATTTACCGACATAGTATGTTGGCCTAGCATAGTATGTATGTAGGCTTGCATATTTGTTTAACACATTATGTGGGCTGTCATATATATTGGTTTAACACGTTATATAGGCCTTCTCGTCTTACATTGACCGTTTACGTAGGCCTACCGGGCCCCTGCGTTGTGATTGGTTGATTCAACTTGTTGACTATTTGAACTCTATGTAGGTCGTTGGTCGTTTGATCTAACCGATCATTTTTGGGTAATTTCATATATTATTTGATAACCACCCCCCACTTGATGCCTGATTCCAGGGTTACTTTACCTATCGGCAGGCTTCGAGATGGCTTTTACCTGAGTCCTTGCTCCGTGTTTGCTTTACCTATGGTCTAACTCCATGGTAGCTTTACTTAGGCCCCGACTCCGTGGTAGCTTTACCGATGGTCTGGTTCCTGGTTTACTTTACCTAGGGCAAGGCTTCGGGATAGCTTTTACACGAGGCTTTGCTCCGTGTTAGCTTTACCTAAGGTCTGGTTCCTGGGTTACTTTACCTAGGGCATGACTTCGGGATAGCTTTTACCCGAGGCTTTGCTCCGTGTTAGCTTTACCTAAGCTCCGACTCCGTGGTAGCTTTACCGGAGGTCTGGTTTCTGGGTTACTTTACCTAGGGCAAGGCTTCGGGATAGCTTTTACCCGAGGCTTTGCTCCATGTTAGCTTTACCTAAGGTCTAATTCCATGGTAGCTTTACCTAGGACCTGGTGGGGGTATTTGTCTTGGTAGTTGGTATAGCAACCATCCTAACCCTGCTCTTGTGTAGCTTTACTTAAAGGCTGGCTGCATTGTTTATTAATTTAGTAGGATAGACAAATTTTGAGTTTGGCAATCGTATACCCTTGCCCCTCATCACCCGATTCATTTGGGGTAGACCACTATAGTTAGGGTGAGCCTACTACTTACCTGGATTCGCTCGGGCGCTGATACGTCATCAGATAACCATTAAATCTTTCGAAAGTTACCCCCACCACCAAAGCTATTCCTGGGTTACTTTACTTAAGGGCCTGCCTCGAGATGGCTTTACCCGAGACCATGCTCCGTGTTGGCTTTACCCGCTCCTAGGCGGTGTTACCTCGAGCGCGGGTTCGGGAGCTACTATTACCTAGGACACCGATCATTTTTGGCAATTTCATATTTTTTGTAAAAACTACCCCTAGGTGATTCCACCCCCGCAGCGTTCCTTATTGGACTCTAGAGATATCCCGTACTATCATTTGATCAAACCGGTCGATTTTCGGCAATTTCATATTTTTTGTAAAAACTACCCCTAGGTGAAACTACCCCTACCGACGCAATAATACACTCTAGACATACCCTATCGGTCAAGGCACGTTTTTCCAAAATTTTTTCGAAAACTACCCCCCACCCCCAATCCACCCCCGGAGCTACCCCCGGTGATGGTCCTGACCGTAGCCGAGGTCACCCCCCACACGTAGGTTAGGTTAGATCCGTTTTGGCTGGCTTAGGTCAGTGTGTTGGAAATAAATTTTTTCGAAAAACTACCCCCCACCCCTCTGGACGTGTTCAAAACCACCCCCAAAGCTAGGGTCGGGGTCACGACGTCCGCCCGCATCATCCGAAACCACCCCTATAGTCCTAGGTTACGTAGCGGCCGATTTTTTTTTTTTTTTTTCGAAAAACTACCCCCTACCCCCCTGAACGTGGTCGAAACCACCCCTTGGTCTAGGGTCAGGGCCGGGGTGACCTTGAGCATCATCCAAAACTACCCCTATAGTCCTAGGTTACGTAGCGGCCGAGTTTAGGGGTGGCTGTGCTATTCTGGGCCCCGTTCTACTTAGATGTACGCTGAAACAAGTGATGTGGTACTACCATTAAGCTCAAGCCTACTAGATGTTGCTTCAACGCATTTCAGTGCGGGCTAAAACAATTCAAAATGTTTAATACGTGTTATTGCTAGGGGTAAGTGATTTCGATTCTCGACTCCAGGAATCGTCAATACTCGATTCCTAATGGTATCAATGGTTGATTTCGCCCAGTCTATAGAAGCAGGCATGGAATGAGTCAATGCCAGAAGTCTAACTCATCAAACATCCAATGCAACGTAACGGCCGAACGCATAGCTACACACAATATTGAAAAAAATACTAGTTGTTTTAGAAGGTATAGAGTGGGACTTTATATAATCATAACGAGGACCGAAAGCAACTAGCTTAGAGTCATTGTAGCGTTAATTATATTTACGCATTACGGTATTGAACTATTAAAGAGAAACGACAAACCATGACTGCTGGTGGTGCAGTGGGTAGATCGCTTGACCACTAACCTAAACAAACCTAACCTAAACATTATGGCTAATCTGATTGTAGGTGTGAAATAGATATTTCCAAACAAACGAAAATAATTTTCTGTTTCAGTAATGTAAGTAATTATAATTTTTCTATTTACCATTTATTAACAACTACTCACGTCAAGGAAATGTAGTTTCGTTTTATCTTTGATCAAACCCTGGTTTTTCAAATTTGTAAAAAATTTAGGTTTTTATACGCCCAACCTCAGTGTTACAAGGAATTATATGTTTATACATAAGATAGAAAGAACCCAAATTTTATTCGTTTATTTTAAACAATATGTATGTCATAAGACGTAGCTGAGTGATCTAATGGGTAAAGTTCTTAACTACTAGTCTAAAGAATCTGGGTTCGAACCCAGGTATGGCCAAAAAATATCCGTATGTGTTTCACTCAGGCCATCTTAGCCAGTGAAAATGAGTACTTAAGGTCATATCTAGGGCGGGAGATTGGCGCTTAGTACTAGTCACATTGCTTTTATTAAATAGCGAATAATTAAGGCTGCTTTACTATGTACCCCTTAACCCATGCATGGTATGAAAAGGATCACTATAGTGCGCTATGAAAATACAGAATCGTGTAACTGAAAACATACGAAAATAACAACAGATTTTTTATAACTGATAGCTGCACTTCCTGGATCGATATTTTGCCGATCTAAAGAAATCGAACTCTACAAAGACGATGGGGCAAATGAAATGTTTATATTTGTTTCACTTTTCTTAGTTCACTTAAAATACACTTGTATTGTTACAGGCTCAAGGTTAATATTTTCTAAAAGTGTGTGTTGTTAAATACAAGAACGTAAGAGATAACTCTGATTTCTATTGTAATTAGGTTGGTTCATAATCTTGAAATCAAAACTTAAAATAAAACTCCATGGTAAAATGTCATAATTTAGCTCACCCATAACATTGTTTTAACAATTGAATGATCAAACCAACAGTATTATTTTTGTATTGTTAGATCAAACAACCATTATGAGCACTGTTGCTCACGAAGGATAGAAAAGAGTTGGATTAAGGTAGGTACATGCAACCCCTGATACAGTGTGAAGGGAGATATTAAGATTCCACTTGTCTCGTACACCTAGAAGACTATCTATCTGCTCATATTGAGATGTCTACCTATTACACCCCCTAGTAAGACATCTCCTTGAGGAGGAACGGTAGATGATATTTGAGAGGTCCAAGGCAAAGACTTAACGATGCCTTGGTACCGAAACATGAGGGAGGATTATGGCATGACTGGTTCATGGTTGATTATATGTAGTAGACCGATTCTTAATCAAGGAAACTCTACGCGTCCACCAGTAACCAAGAGTATTAATCGACACAACCACACACGTTTATTTAATTAATTTTAAATCCCCTAAACTATAAAATATACTTGTAGATTGTTTTTGTAGGCTTGATAAAATAATGTTAATTATTATTATCTCGAAAGTTTGTACAAAATAATATTTTTAGGTATTTTTTTCCAATGTTGAAGAAATAATGCTCATTGTTTTGAATAAACAATGCCAACTTTCACTGCTTGTATCACTGGAAGTAATTTCCGTACTATGAACTGAACATATAAATATAGAAGTATAATTACAAAAAGAGACAGAGACGCAATGTTGGTACTGCATAGTTGCGTGTCTGGAAGTAGTTAATAAATATACAACAGTCTACATAAATTTCTAAAAGCACAAAGCTACGAATCCGAGATACCATCTTTGTTGTAAGGGAATTACCTGTACTATATGTGTGAGTTTAATAAATGTTGAAGGCACAAAGTAACAAATTGTTACCAAGTAGAGTAGTTTTTTTAAAAACATAATAAAACTTTTTAAGTTAAAACACGAAGCTAACTCCAGCATATGCTTCAATTTTTAACCTAGAGAAGACTACAAAATGAACAATGCAATAATACCTATATATTTTATATTTCCATTGGTTTATTATTGATTCCTGATGATTTTGGTACTGTTTACCTACAAAAAAAATTTCAATAATAATAATAAAATTCTTGTATTTGAATGTACTCAGGTATTTTGATTATCATACAAGAAAAAATATTGTATATATATATCACTTTCCCCTAAATGAAAGTAAACAAGAATCTTATTTCATACCATTCGCGTCGACTTTCGAGAGGTATATTACAGTGATCTCACTTTACATAATAGCTCTAAAAAATAGACTCGCAAACATTTTAAGTAAGATTCTTGTTTCAGTACATTAAGGTTTAAGTTATAAATAAATACAAGAAAACAAATTTGCTCTCTCTCTACTTATGTATATATATATATATATATATATATATATATATATATATATATAATGTATAATATATAAATATAAATTATAAACATGTAATATATATAAATAATATATGCGATTTTTATATGTAATTACTTGTAACATTAGCAATATTGTTGAACTACAATAAGTACTATAAATACATTACAGGTAAACGTTTTAATCTATGTGTTGTTATGATTGGAGAGGAGCGGGAATAAATTATCTGTCTAAGCTCTCAATGACTGGCGAATCGTTTGAGTCAAACCATTTAGTACTAAGATACATCATTTAAAAACTGACAGCATCGGTAATGTGTTAGACACAAAACTTACAGTGAGAAACAACGGACCATCAGTTATGATGAAAATATACAAAAACATCCTACACAAAAAAAAATATATAACCTTAACCTCTCTTTATAGGCACACACAAGTCTAATAAATTGTAGATTTTATTTTCATTTTTTTAAAGAATATTTTATAAGGATGCTTATAAAAAATCTTAACTTGGTAGTCAACCGCTAAAAGGTGTCGTCCCCACTTCAAAATTCACACGGTAGGGTATAACATTCTGGAGATCAAAGGACTATTTCCCCGACGACCACCGAATCCAAACATGGCTGTTAATACTAACAGTTTTCGTCTACACTTTGAGATTTTGCTGATATTTTGAATTAATTTTTAATACAAAAAATTTATATATGTATATTTAAAAATCTTATATATTCAGAAATATCATATATTAGAATTTATGCCTTGTTTCTTCTAGGGCATGGGCTCTTCGACAGGTGGTCACGATTACAACCCAATACAAAACCCACATATCCATGGATGTTAAACGTAACTGGAACTGGCAGCAATTTAATGGAGGCCAAGTTGAAGAACAAGTTAATTGAGGACGTAAAGATTAGCCATTCAAGACTTCCTTTACGTTCAGAACTCTTTCTGGATTTTTATTACCATATAACACAAGCATGCGTTGTGGCTCTCTGTGACTACGGGCAGGCTATGTAATATCGCCGTTTACTTTCGGATTATCTACATAGGGCTTATCTACATAAGGAATCGCTTCGTAGGGCCTATCTACATACGGATTATCTACATAAGGCATGTCTACATAGGGTTTATCTACATAGGGCGTATCTACATAGGGCTTATCTAGAATGGGTTACACACATTATTATAGATAATTTCGTTATCCTTATTTGTGTTAAAAACCGAAAAACCTCTCAAATTATCCTAGACAAATTATTTGTCACTTTTATTTGATATTATATTTTAGGTTAATGCATGTAACCAATACATTATTTTCCCACATCATTACTTCAAATAAAATCAAAGATTGACATATAGTAAATGAGAGAAATTAAGGGATGATATTCTTCTTTGCAGACATTCAGTTTATTAGATCCCGGCCTCAAAATGCCACGTCGGTGACTCACAGTTATTACACCACGTCATGGTGACTTTACACGTTCTACGGAATTGTTGAATCATAACTACTGGTATTTCGTAACTAAGTTACTGTAAATTTTTTTAAATTAATTAATATATTGTGTATGTGAGTGTGTGTGTGTGTGTGTGTGTGTGTGTGTGTGTGTTCGCACACTCGTGCTTAATAGTTACTTTGACTATTGTCGTCTTTGAAAATTAAGAACAAATTTCAAATATTATATAAAATATGTGCCGATAGCTTAACCCCCCCCCCTAGTACTTGATATAAGAAATAGTCGAGGCATCAATCTTCAGGGTCACATATCTAAGTACACCGAATCTCTGTCTTGACACCTGTCAACCCGCCTTTAGAAACAAGAATATGTAAAACTAAAGTGAGACAAAGGAAGGCAAATACAAACTACTTTTCAAGTCATATTTAGGGATAGTTATAGCATTCCTTTGGCAGATCAGTGTCTTAAACAAATATATTTTCGGTAAGGGTGGAAAATAAATTATATTTCGTATGGTAGTAGAATAATTATTTTTAAATGGGCTATTAAATTTACATCACTTTGTAATTATTATGTATGTGGGCGATCTAATTTTCGTAATTATTTTATACAACAAAATTGCTATTCTATGCAATATATAGGCCTACACTTTAGTATACAATGAAATGTTTTTAACAAACCAGTCTTGTTGAAATAACATATACAAAGTGGTATTTTTATCAGATTTGCTCAATAACTCATTTCATATTCACGAACAACTGAAGAAAATACTCTGTGAGAAATTAAAAAAAGGTAATACAATGCTGTATCTTGGAATGGTGCTTCAGCGAGTTACGGCTAACAAACATTTCGTCCGGGTTTCTGCTTTCTCAGTGAAGAGCTCATACTGAACGCTTTATGATGTTACCCAAGGGGTAAAATTGCAGCGTCATGTTTCTTTTATCTGTAAATTGATTAAAACAGTTACCAGAACTTTTACCTCTGCCATTTTATTCAAAATCACTGAACATGACAACATTTGGAATGAGAAACCCATATTTATTCTGTTTTATTCAGTAAAATAGTTTTGTAAACATTTTTTAAATGCGATAACGTTAAAACAAATATTGCATAACATTTAATTACGACAGCTAAAACAACTGTAAACAGATTCAAGTTTAAAAAAACAACAACATTTATTATAAAATAATACTGCTAAACAAATAATAATCTTATTCAAAAACTATTTACTTGAAAAATATCTGATGGAGAAAATATAGATGACAACTTGCATGTGTGAATCTCTTCCACCTCCTATACAATATTACCTTTATATAAATGGTTTAAAAATTATTGATTGGTTTAAAAATAACTGTATTGTCAATTGAAATTTTTTTTCAACTGTATTATGAAAAATGTACTGTTTCAATACTGCATATTTATAATTGTTTTCAGTTATATTTATCTTTTTGCTGTAATTTTCATTTTTACCATTTCTACATATCCGTTTCGCTTATTCTCTATTATTATTCATTTTTAAAATGTGTACGTCTTTTTCTCTTACCTAAAACGAAATTTATAAGCTACTCTAATCATCTTCTTTTACTTTCGGTGTGTATTGTTCTTCTGTAGCGTTTGTATGCCTTAACTTTTTTCTTTTAGTTGAAAATATATTTCTATATATTCTTATGAGAAACTAATAATCAATATGGCAAACATATTTGTCTAAACTTCTACAATCTTATTTATTGTAAAAAGAATTCTCTGTTTTAAAATTCTTAATCAGATATGTTTTTATCGACAAACGAAAAAATTTAACTTTTTTCTATTCATTTTATTATTATTTTAAATAAAACTATAATTTATGGCGTAAAGATTACCTCATGAGTTGTAGGATAGTTGCATCGACAGGTCAACCACAACCGCCTTTTACTACCACAAATTTGTATTTACGATTAGGTGTAACTACTGTACCTAGGCCTACTACATTTACAACTTCTTAAGAATAATACATACAGAGTTTAGATACGATATTTACTTAAATATTACTTCAGTACTAAATGTGAAATGAAGTAATTTTAGGATTACAAAAACTATTTGAAACAATAATTAATTTTAATATGTATTACATTGTATATAACGAAAATTTACCTGTGGTTGATGTTACGGTTATTGTATTTGTCCTATACGTCGTAAAATAGATTTTGATTGCTTTCGTATTTCCAAACATCATTTTTTTAAAAATATTTTAATTTTATTGAAGTATGTTAAAATCCTTGTACTTTCCATATTGTTATTAATATTATTTGATGCTCTTCTTAGCCTTCTGTATATAATTTCTTTAGTTATGTTTTAATTCATATTTGTCAGTAATATTAACGTATTTGTCAGGTAATGGCATTATTAATCTATATTTTTATATTTTGAAAAAAAAATAAAAATAGCCTGAATAAAGTACTTAATAAAATAAAAAGAAGCAAACCATTTTACTTTCAAAGATCCTCTAAGTTATCATTAAAAATAATAATAATAATAAACTCTAATAAAAACATGTGCATGAAAATTTGAATTTTATTATATTGGATAAAATATGCAAGAATTCTTTAAAGCTCTTTCGGAAAAGTATATATATATATATATATATATCGCAGTATGTTTTCTTGTGTATTAATAAAGAACAAAAGTCTAAATACAAATACAAGAGTTATAATTGAATTTACAATTCAAAGCTTTTCGTTGACTAACAGTACCAACATTATCAGGAATATTAAACAATTAAAATTGTTTATTATTATATATATAATATTAAAATCTATTTCAAACTACCCTAAAACGATCTAAGTTTAAACGAAAACAAATGTTAGCACTAATCTCTAGAATGTTTTACAATATCGTGTGAATTTTCACGTAGTGACAGCACCTTTTTGGTGGTTGACTACCAAGTATCGATTTTTTGATGTGCAGCCTTATAAAATATTCTTAAAAATGGGAAAAGAATAGAAAATCTCTAATTTAAAAGATTATTATATGTCTATAAAGAGAGGTTATAATTTTTTTTTATGTATAGGATGTTTTTGTATATTTTCGTCTTAACAGATGGTCCGTAGGGTTATTGTGAATTTTGTACAGTGTCAATTTAGTGTCTAGCACATTGTCAGTGCTGTCAGTTTTTAAATGTGTAACAGTGTTAAATGATTCAATAAAAATGATTCACCGATCATTTAAAGCTTGGACAGATAATTTATTCCTGCTCCTCTCTAATCAAAACCACATGAAGATTAAAACATTTATCCGTGATGTATTTTATATTACCTGCTGTAATTGAACAATATTGCGATTGTCATAACTATGAACGTAAAATTTCCCTGCATAACATACGGTATCTAAATGGAATACATACATACATATATATATATATATATATATATATATATATATATATATATATATATATATATAAAGAACTAAGTCAAAATACAAATACAAGAATTATAATTTAATTTACAATTATAATTGTAAAATAATTGTAAATTCAATTATAATTCTTGTATTTGTATTTTGACTTAGTTCTTTATTAATATACAAGAATACATATTGCGATATATATATATATGTGTGTGTGTGTGTATGTATTTACAATTTATTTTGGAATAAAGAAAATAGATTTTTAAAAAACCGATAAATTTGTAACAGTATTTTAGGCAAAAATGTTACATATTACAGCAGCATCGGAAAACAAACCGAGATATTAGTTTAAAAATAAAAATAAAATAAAAATTGTAAATTATAATTCTATGTATTGCAATACTGATTGAGATATGATTTCCAAAAGCCTTTTTTTTATGAAAACACCTGATAATTAAAAATACGCCGGAAAATTGTGCAGAAGGTCAGGAATCGCAAAATGAACTCTGAACACTTTCCTTTCTTCTCGGTTAGGTCTTCGAACCGAAAGCACGCTGCAAGATAGGGGGTATCGACAAGAAATTTTATTTTAACACTTTTAATTTAATTTAAGTCAGTTATGTTAAGAAGTATTAAAATGTTTCCTTTATTATTTTTAAAAACGTTTCATCACTGATTAGTCAACATCGGGCGAGCTCCCTAGCCAACACGTTTCCAAAATGAATAATGGCAAGAACTGATCCAGGAACCACGCTGTACAACATAAATTCCAGTTTCAGATAAGTTATTAATTTTATGTAAGGTGATATGAAATCAAAATTTAACTCGAGACGAAAAAATAGTGCAAGTTTTCGTATAATAATAAATGCAGCAAGTTGTGATTAATGGGATGCAATAACAAAATTTCATTTGTTAGATAAATTAATTTTGCAATATATTTTATTTTATATAAAAACAATTTCTTTGTGGATATCACATGCCAATGCCATAAATTCTAAAATAGTGAAAATATTTGTGTAAATTCTTAACATGTTAAACAAAGGTAAAAACCAGATCTAAAACAATGTAAACATTTCTAATTGTATTTTCTTTTTTATTTTTTGTGTATCTTTCTTACAGTAAAATTTGATTTATTTTATTTTGAAATAATAGGTAAATTATTGACTGCACCATTCTCAAGTTCAATTTAGCTTTTGACTTTGCAGGCCACTTTATTAATTATGTAACAAATAACTCCATAATTCAACACCTAAATTCCTTAAGAATTTGTTTTAAATAAATCGTTACAAAGATTTTTGTGTTACAAATTTAAAATTTAAAATAATATTTAAATTAAAACAACCAAAACATGATGTCCATAAATCGGCCACATTCAACACATTCACATACACAAGATACAAAGTAGTAGGAATAACTAAAATACTAGAAAATTACAATAAAACCATAACATACAAAAATACAAAACAAATCTTAAATAAAATAAACCAACCGGATAAAATGTGTGCTACATTTATAACCAGAATTTTTAAAATCGATTACGCAAAGTGTAACAATTAAACATTGGCCTAATAAAAAGGAAATTAAAAGACATATATAAAGAACACCTTTAAACGTTCATCAAACCAAACACCTGAAATTCAATCATAGCCACACACGCCATCAAATATAACTACATTTTCCACATTTGTTTTTAAAACTACTCTACTTGCTAACAATTTGTTACTTTGTGCCTTCAACATTTATTAAACCCACACATATAGTACATGTATTTCACTTACAACTAAGATGGTATCTCGGATTCGTAGCTTTGTGCTGTTAGACATTTATGTAGACTGTTGTATATTTATTAACTGCTTTCAGGCACGCAACTATGCAGTACCAACATTGCGTTTCTGTCTCTTTTTGTAATTATAATTCTATATTTATATGTTCAGTTCATAGTACTAAGAAAGTTACTTGCAGCAATATAAGCAGTGAAAGTTGGCATTGTTTATTCAAAGCAATGCACATTATTTCATCAACTTTGGAAAAAAATATCTAAAAAAAAAAATTTCGCACAAAACGTTGCTAATCATCATTATTATTATTTATATTATTTAGCCAAGCCTACAAAGCAATCTAAAAGTGTATTTTACTGATAAGAGTTTTAAAATTGGTTCAATAAACGTGTATGGTAGCATCGAATAATACCCTTGGTGTGGATATCTATAGTCTCCTTGTTCAAGAACAGGTCTACCTCATATAGGCAACCCTGACTCATAATTCCCCAGCTCTATTTGCGTACCAAGGGATCATTAAGTATTTCCTACCATTTCCTACCAAATATCATCAACCTTTTCTCAAGGTGTTTTTATAGGTAGACAATATGAACAGATGGATAAGCATACAAGCATAGGCCTATTGATGAAATAAGAGTGTTCTTTGTATTCATTGACAGACAAATGTTTATTTTTTCGTAATAAAATTGTCAAAGAAATAAAAATTGTGTCTCCTTTCCTCGTGGCTTGGAAGACAAACAGAAAACCCCACCCATTCTAAGGCATTCTGTATTCATGTAGGGTAATGCAAGAAAACCCTAGGGAATTCGGTAAGAAATGATATCCCAGCGTTTGGTGATAGGTTCACACTTTTACAGGTCGTCAACTTGGAGAGTGAAATGTACCTTGAAGTTCTTTGGGGCTACTAATATTTAACCGGTTTATTAAGTGTTCTACCATCTCAGAAGCGTAAAAGTATTTGTATTATTATAATTTCGGAATACTGAAACTAGTAATAATTTTTTATCTTGTTATAGGAATTTTAGAATAATTTTAAAAACCCTTTGAGTGCCATAGTTTATGTAGTTTTCGATATAAAATGTGTATAAATTGACAAAGTAGAACCTTCAGACAAAATATTTAATTGGTAATAGTAATTGTAGATTTGCTTTAGTATTATTGCATACAGTACGTTAATTTTCCGTTTCTTTGATTCGCTGCACTCTTCATGTTTCAAACTACTGATTAGTCCTGGTTTTGTATTTCCACTCGCTAGGTAAAAAAAGTTGACTTATTGTTTAACAGGTTTCTAAATGAAAACTGTCTGCGCCTTGATTTTGGTTTCTCTACTGTTTACATAATACATTTTTTGTTGGCATCAATTGCATTTTTCTACAGCTTTATTTTAAGTTAGTTTTAATAACAAACGTGTGTCTATACATAAAACTTTTGACCGGTAAAGTTTATACAAAAAATGTACGTGAAATTCAAAATCCCAAATTGTGCTCAAATGTAACACTTTGTTTTGAAAAGTACCTGATATATTAAATTTGTATAATTCTAAATGCTAATTTCATCATCAAGAGTGAATATAGAAATTACAATATTATATATACTAATACTTACAGTGAAAGTTACTCTTGCGCATTTTATTATTATATAATACCGTTTTATTGTTTGTGTAATGTAATTAATTCCGTATGAAATGGGTTTGGCTTTACATGATCTTTTCAATAACGTAATTGAAATAATGTAAATAACAAAGTACGAGCTGCAATTTATTATTAGTAATTTTATTTAGAATAATACAATTATTTATATATACTTTTAATTTAGAAAAATATTATTGTTATAATGTCACACACAGGTATAGACTATATATATATTTATATATATATATATATATATATATATATATATATATATATATATATATATATATATATGTTAGTGTGTGTGTGTGTGTGCGTGTTTGTGTGTGTGTGTGTGTGCGCGCGCGTATGTGTGTGTGTGTGTTTATTTGATTAGATAATGTAGTTGCATTGTTGTTAGTGGAAAACTTGGTACAGAAATTATTTTTTTGAAGTCTTGCTATTAATCAGTTTAAACTCAATAACTAACAAGAAAGCGTTTCCTTTAATATATTTATATTTTATGAATCAAGAAATGTTGATTAAAGTGTACTCTACAAATTTAATATGTTAGAAAAAAAATAGTCATTTCATACTTAGTTCAAGAAAGATAATTTCATGTTAGCTACTTTTTGTTAAATAATTGAATTCAATATAAATTTTTATATATATATATATATATATATATATATATATATATATATATATAGTCTATAGCTGTGTGTGATATTATAACAATAATATTTTTATATATGTATGTTATTATTATTAATTATTATTCATTTTATAAATTAATTAATATTTGAAAAAAACTATAATAACATCAAATTTCGTCCACTACAAGTTTTAAAAAAATAATTTGAACTTGAGTGGTAGAATAAAAAGTATTTTACTAAACAGAAAATTGTAATAAGACTTATATAAATATATTTGAGAAGGGAGAACTAATGAAAGAGTTTCGCAAACCTTTAAGGCTAATCAATGTTTTTGTGTTAACGCTTCAGGACAAACACAATAAAATTCCTTGTCCATACTAAATGTTTACTCACGGTAAAATAGAAAATGGGGGTACTCCTTCTTATTTATTTATAGCTTCGATAAGTTCAATACGTTTATTGCCCTTATTGCTTACACAAATTAGGTTATGCCTTCCGACACTTAAGTATGGGAGGTAGAGGCAATGCCGTCAATTGAGATAATACCGCACACCAGGTTTGCAATGTCTAGGAGGCAAGTAGACCACGCCATTTTGTGCTGCTAGCTTCCGGTAACAGTATGAAACATGTTTAGAGAGTCATTGTTACAAACCTGACCTACGTTGTTTTTTATCACAAAGTTTTGTTGGTTACTTCACTTTTCTTTTCATTCTATCCAGAGTATAAAAGAGGTAAGTACATATATGTTACAGTTTGAGTCTTAACAATACTCTCATTACAATATTTATAAGTACACACACACACACACACACACACACACACACACACACACACACACAGACACACACACACACACACACACACACACACATACACACACACACACACACACACACACACACACACACACACATATATATATATATATATATATATATATATATATATATATATATATATATATATGTATATATATATATATATATATATATATATATATATATATATATATATATATATATATATATATATATGAATGAATCAATACAGTTTCTACTTTTTTTAGTCGATTTGTTAGTCAGGCTATGAATTTTAATGCAACTTCAGATAGATCGGAGCAACCCCGTATAGAGTGTACGGTTTTGGCAGGACAAGTGTACGATATTGCGCAGTAAGCAATAATATGATAACAATTGTATTTCAAATAATTATTTGCAATCTAACTTATATTTCTTTATTATGAAAACAATAATAACCAGATGTTTATTGTGCAGATGGTAAATATTTACCACCATTGACTTCGAGATCTAGTTTGGCACTTTTTTTATGAAAGCAAATATATTTCCCAAGATTCCTCCCTTTATGGCATTGCTTTCCTTTTCAATAAGGCATACAGAAGAACAATAAAAAAGAAGTTTCTTGTGAAAAAAAGGAGTGAATATTTCCTCCAGACACAGAAAGATTATCAGAAGAGGACTTTATACCACTGGCTAATGAAGAGTCTGAACGTGTTTCAGTTTTCGACCATGAACTTACCAAAAACGTGGCTGCTGGAGCAACGCTTAGGGGAACTAAAGAGAGTGATAAAGAAAATTGAATAATAGGGTTCAGTTCAAGATCTTATTATATAATAATCCAAATAATATCAATAATTTTTATACCGTGCGTTATTACCCCAAGTCGTGCATGAGATTGCTCCGATGCTGGTTTGTGTTTCACTCGCTAAGCTCACGTTTTGGGAACAATCGGATTTGTTATTTTTGACTGAAAAAACCCTTTTATATTGATTTCAAACCACACCATGTATATTTACAATTATTTTATCGTTTCGAAGATAGAAGCAACAGTTGGTTAAAAAAACAGATAGTTTCAACTACAGAGACGCATCGGCGATTCATCAAAACGTGGTAACAGTTCGAACATTGCTTCTAAATGTTGTAACTAAATGTTGTCTGCCGTGTTTGGTGGAGGTATTCGCTTAACATGATCGTTCATCCTTTGCACTCTCTCTCTCTCTCTCTCTCTCTCTCTCTCTCACAAGCACACAAACACACATACATACACACACAAACATACAAAACACAAACTGCGACGGTCTAACTACTCAGCGCAGTCCTGCTGGACGTTTTCCTCTGGTTCAACAGTAGATCCTCATAAACAACGAACGCAGGTAAAATTTGAAACAATCAGATCTAATGCGAGCCAGAACCTGTACCGCTGTTGGCCTAGTTCTGCCAGAGAACCAGTCACTGAACTTAAACCTATCTACAACCTTTTTTACTGATATTTAGCCCTTTGAGTCACTATATCTCGGGGAATGAATTCTTTGAAAGCAACACAACTTAGTGACCGTATTGTAGGATTATTGAAGAAAATTACTCAGTACAAAATAAATTTACCTCTTAGTCGTATGTTATCAAAAACTCGAAAAATATTTTTCTAGTACAGGAATTGTATTTTTTATTTAATTATATTAATTGGAAATTTAAAATTTAAATTCATCTCAAAGTCATGCAAAGTAAAAATAAAATTTAATATCAATAATTTTAATCTTGTTGTTAGCGTCGTCTGAAATTCCATCAACGCTGATAATGTAATGTTTCACACCATCTAGTGCATTAAATGTTGGAACAGGTGTTACTCCCAGAGGCTCTTCTTCTTCTTCAGTATTGCCATCATCCTCACTCTCTACATTCGTAGTAGAAGCAATTTGCTTGTACTGTACGTACCTCAAAAGTCGAGTTATTATAGTTGACAGATACGTAGTCGGAAATGTCAACAAATATGACTTCTTCATCTTTCTTATCAGTATACTACAATTTTGGTGCGCTGATTTACCCATAAAATATCCTTTCATCCATATACGACGCAGTACAGCGTAATAGCATGGAAACGAGCGAGTGTTCTTGAAACATCGTGGTGTCTTTAACTTTCCCACGACCAACAGTTTATGTTATTCTGAACCATCTGCATTGGCGCACCTAGAACTGAAAGCCTCTCTCCACTTAGTGTTCTACCCTTCTTCTAAACAAGAGGCATATCTGGCATGAGTTTGAAAGAAGGTCTAAATTCACCACCAGTTAAAAAATCACACGAAGAGAAATCCTTTAGCAACTGTGATAATACGGTTTATTTCCACGAAAAAAACATTTTCCTCATTTACTAACTGTTTTTCCACTGACCTGACGATATAAAAGGCATGTCTTGTTTTTAATCGGTCAAACCAACCTCTGGACCCAGTAAAGTTATTAATTTGAACTTCTTTCAGGATATTTAGTGCTTTTTCAGTTAGTAATGCAACATTCATCGGCAGATGTAAGCTACGGTCTTGATGAAGCCTTTGTAACAAAACTTTTTCAAATTTTTCATATATCCTTCCAATCTTCCTTCCAATCCTTCAAAATCTTTATTTTCTTTCTTTCCGTTCTCCTTACACTCGTTTTTTTGAAACTTCTTTCTCATTTTTAAAACAAGAAAAAAGTAAGAAAGGAATCGATTTACTTTCTCTTTCTTAGTGTAGAAATTCAGATTAGCCTTGTTTTGGTTTTGGTTTCCCAAATATGAAGTTTCATTTAATTATTTCGAAATTTTAATTTTACTATCAAAAGGAAAGCCTTTTTTATCGTGCTCTTCTCATAGGGCTAAAAACACACCACTCTGTACTTGATAACCACTACACACTGTAATAACAAATGATTCTGTGTCACATACAATTACTGTAAAAAATATCCAATGTAACCGACTGGCTTCTAATGACTTTACGTTTTGTATGAAATCCGTGTTTAGAGGTTGTAGGAAAAATGGAGAAGGGTGAAAAGGAGAGAAGAAGGAGGAAATGTGTTCATGGTACAGTAGAATGTATACTGTACTTGTACACGTATAGTAAACAAATCAAGGCATTTTGTTCTAAACAAACAGAAACATGCTGATGTCCTTTTATGGCGTGTAAACACGGGGCTCGATATCTATGATGTTACACTCCTGCTGAATAATTTTAGACGGTCTTTATCAAAGTTCTCTTCTGTTTCCTATTAGATTTAGATAGGTGATTTGTTGTATTTGTTTATATCCATTGATGTGTTTGTATAATACCGTAACTGCTGAACTGCATAAAACTACCGTAAAGCTTTTTTACAGTAATTTATTTCTATGCGTTAAAATTTCAGATGGTAGTCGAGAAAATAGTTGTCCCAAACAAATTGTACTAAGCGTATTCTACTATATATATATATATATATATATATATATATATATATATATATATATATATATATGAACGTTACATTCCATATTTTAAAGAGTAAATACCTGATTCATCATACGAATTAAATGCTTTAGAATGTTGATCAACATCGATCCGTGCAAATAACTCCTCAAATTTCTCTCCCACCAAAGGAACGTTCTACACCTTTCAAATTTTACATTGATGTAGAGGTTATGTTTTAAGAGCTTTCATTTGATTATATTATTTTTTTTAATGAAATCATTTACTCTCTAGACAGATATTTCCGATATCGATCTTTCCTTGAATTAGCGGATTATTCCAAAACAACTAATTAATACACACTCTAAAGATAAAATTATACTATTTTTGTAATTTTGTATTTGTTATGGAGTATGTTAAGTTAAATTGTAAAATCCTTGTGAGTGTTTTAATCTAAAGAACATTATATAAACAAACATTAGAGAAAACAGAATAGCTCAGTTATTAAATCATTTTTCCTTTATTTATCAAATATGAGAAGTTAGTTTTAAATCTAACGGACTGTCCAAATTTACCGTCGAATAAATATATCGTTAAAACTATATTTTTATCTAGGAAGAGCCGATTAAATCGTGGGTTGTCTCAGAAATAAGTTACACTACATTTTTATTAATATATATTTTTTAATTTCTTTATTTAAACGTATTTATTTTGACAACGTATTTTTCATCCAGCATCATAACAATCTGTCGCCATACCGGTTAGCCATCCTTCAACGCATTGCTTCAAATCCCCCTCGTTTACGAAGCGTCTTTCCCCAAGATGCTGCTTCAGCTGAAACAAGAGGAAGTCAGTTGGTGCAAGGTCAGAAAAATAAGGCGGGTGTCCGAAAATATACCATCGAAATTTCTCAAGCGCGTCTTAAATACGCGTTTGTCGTTAAATAACGAATAACTCCACGAACTTTGCAATCGGCGCAGGAAGAAGTGTAAGTTTCATAATGGTTGGACTGTGACTGCCTGCTTGATTGACGCATGCGCTTAAGAATTTTACAATGCTGCCACTACACTCAGACGCATGGTCACTATGCAGGACAGTAGTTCCGCATGTGCGTGATTTGAGGACCCGGTGCAGCAAGATATTGGATATGTTGAGAGTTCTAAGTGGGACACCTCACTTTGTCCCGGGTAAAGCGTAGGGCATATGTTTACTTCAAATAATCGATCCAGCCCAAGAGATGCTTTCTCAGGACCCGCAGAAATTATGTTCTTTTCACATTTCAAAATAATTCAATCAACCTGTCTATATATTTCATAATATAAGATCCAGTAAGAAGTTTTTTTTGCTTTGTCGGGGCGATACCTCTTTACGGCGCCGACGGATCTAGTCTACTTCTGGTAAACAAAACCTTGTCCATGCAAAGTCATATATTGTCTCCTATTATTTTTTATGAACTAGTAGTATTTGGGATGGACACTCGATGAAAATTGGGGCACCATACAAAAACAAAGCTCAAAGTGCCTTTGTCAAAATGAATTCCGTACTATGCAGTCATTAAGGATCGATCTACCTTTAAGTATTCGTGTTCTTAGACGTTATGTGATCAGTATACCCGTGTATGGAGCTGAAGCATGGACACTCACAGATTCCACGTTTTGAAGACTGGAAGCTTTCGTAATTGTGAACCTACCGGAGTAGTACTCAATCAGTTGAACAAATAGAAATCATACACACTAGCAAAAATACAAAATTAAAATATTTGGGACATTTTACGTAATACAAAATATCAACTGCTTCAGCTTACTATACAAGATAAAATTGATGTCACAAGAAGTCCGGACCGTCGCAGTACATTTTATCTGCAAAGCTTACGACAATGGTATGGAACCAACACAAGGACACTTTTTAGAAGAGGAGTGGACAAGGTTCAAATAGCGCTCACTTTTACTCACTTTGGACAAGGTTCAAATGAGATTTTACTTTTAATGTCTTCCATATTGTCAAAGAGTATTTCTTTTATCTTTCTTTAAAACTAATTATTTAAAATTCAATTTAACAATCAAATCAAACAAAGAACATCAATTTTTTTTAAAATTATGTACGTTTTTAGGAATTATTAGCTAAAAAATTGTTTTCTTTGTGATTATTGAATGGAAATTAAGTTACAAATCGTATTATTCTTTTAGAATAATAAACTTGTTCTAATTTGATAAATTAAAACTTCGTAAGAAGGACAACAAGTACTTCCTTTGACAGAATATGCAGATTGAAGTAATATTGTTAAGTGACACGACAAGACCCGTGACACAACACCGGCCTGGGACAAATTAGTGTTCTAAACTCTTTGTCCTGCTTGAAGCTTTGACAAACGCGACCTTATAAAATCAACAATTACTGCGGAAGAGAGTTCGTAAATCGTAAACAAGATATTGTTTGTATTTTGCGCATCCTTATAATAGTCTCACTTTATTTGCGACTTTTATTTCGTATGCTAATCTCAAAAAACTCAGTAAAATATAAGAATTGTTGAGTACAACGTGTGAGACAGGCATAATACGTCAGAAAAATACTTTATTTGATTCGAGGAAAATTTTTTAATATTTAAAAGTATTGAACAAAAATACCTACAAAGTAAAGTATTTCGTTTTTAGAGTTATATATATAAATATATATATATATATATATATATATATATATATATATATATATATATATATATATATATATATACACATCATCTTTTATATACAGTAACAAAGACGCATGAGAAATTTCCCCAAATATATTGTCTAGATTAAAGCGTGGCCTAATCGTTCTTTATGATAAACTCTCTTTTAGGATCGGATATGTGCATTATCGACTCAAATAGTGGTAACAAATGGTAGATCTTTGAAAGCCCACTTTTTATTGTTTGATCGAAGGAATTAATAAATAACTATTAGAAAATTTTTAAGACCAAGGAACACATCTTTCGTTGGAATGGAAGTAATAAATAACGGAATTGCTAGGTTTATTTTTTCTAAGTCTCCAAAGAGTTGTTTTGGCTCGGTTATAAATTAGTGTGAAAACTTCCCCTAGCTGAAAGACAACCGTACTTGTCAAAACTTAATGGAATTAGTAAGAGAAAATTTCGAACAAAGTTATTACTGATTAGTTCAGGGATGAGTTGGAAAAGAACTTCGTAATTACGAATAGCTTAAAACTGTTTGATAACATCTTTTTTTCAAAACAAAGAATTATTTTGACGAAAATATTTTATGTATATCTGTGTTGTTAATTTTAGTTGCTGTAAATGTTTAATCGAGTAATTTCAGTTAATTTAGTAGCTAGTGATAAATAAGTATTATTATGTTTCAATACAAAATCAGGTAAAACCATACTACACATCCATTTTCGAAAAGTTAATATACATATATATATATATATATATATATATATATATATATATATATATATATATTTAAGATACATCTATGTATACATGTATGTGTGCTTAAGTATATAGGTGCATGTGTGCGTGTGCGTATGTGTGTGTGTGTTTGTATGTGTATCTGTGTGCGTGTGTGTGTGTGTGTGTGTGTGTGTGTGTGTGTGTGTGTGTGTGTGTTTATGTGTGTATCTGTGTGTGTGTGTGTGTGTGTGTGTGTGTGTGTGTGTGTGTGTGTGTGTGTGTGTGTTTGTGTGTGTTTGTGGCATTTAAATCGGATTTTCTATTAGAGTTTGAGTATTTCTTCAACTAACAGAAGTAGTTAGTTGAGTAGTGTAGTGTAAATAAGGGTAACTAGTGTGGCTGAGTGTAATATTTATACCCGTAAATATACATTCTAGATACATGAACAGACAAAACACGGCGCATTATAGCCAATTTCATAAAATATTAATAACCACAGATCATAAGCATATGGAATAGTGTTTTGTGGGGGGGGGGGGAAGTGAAAAAGAGAGAAAGATTGTCAAAATAAGAGTGGTGAAAGAAGAGTGGAGTACTTGTCGTCTGACTTCAGAACACAGCCATAGCTGCATAATATGGAGAATCATCACTCTAGCGTCGTGGAAACATTAACCCCCGCCCCCCCCAAAACAATCTCAAACTGGTGAGTCCCGCATCGGGTAACTAGCGTTAGTCCCGAGACGGGCGGGGGAGGTGATACCACCACACTTGTGCACCATTCTACAAGAGTCGACTTCACTGTAAGGCCTGGAACAAACCACCCCTGGAACGAGACGAACTACAACCAGACACTATGATTTTAACCGCTTTTCCAGAAATACTCGGGACTAATAAAACCTTCCGAGCGGCCAGATGTTTTATACCTTAATATCCTTTGTGATTAGTTTGGTACAGCTAGTGCAATCAGACCTTTACGCACTCTCGGTTGGACTTACTTTAAAGCTGGACGCTCAGACCCGGGACCTGGTTTTAAACGGGAATAAATCCATTCCGTGAGGCTTTGATAGCAATAGCCATAGTCATACCAGTGAACTATAGCTAAAGTAGCTTAAAGAAAACCGTGAAAAAAGTAGTGCACATGTGCTTCGTCGTTCAGTACCACGATCTTCTCCGCCGGGGAATTTTTTCCAATTATTATTATTTTTTTCTTTGGTCTTAAGCCTGTTAACATTTTAATTTACTAAAACTCGTTGATAGTTGAGTAAAAAATGTTTAAAATATTTCCAATAATAGTAAATAAAAACAGGCACAAACTTTTCCTTTAAAGATAATTCGATTTATTTAAAGTGTTAAAAGAGACGACAACCAGAATGCCAGCATTAAACAAAATCGTGCTTTAGCTATCTACCGCTTCCACTATTGTCGAGGAGAGAATCATTACCTCCACTCACCGCTTTACAAAATCCATTGTATTACTCAGTCGTGCGGAAGATCAGTCCGACCAGCTTACAACACCAGCATTAATAACAATAATTACTAATAGCAGGTCGTCAAAAATTCACTAAAAATTAATTTGATATTGTTAAACTTCATTTGAAAAGAATCCCAATTTCTTAAACAGCCAAAATTACTTCATGGAATCACACAAATATAGATATTGTTAAAAACAACTTTTGTAATGATTCAAATGATATGAAATTTAACTATTTTAATCCAAATAGAAGATGCATACAAACTAATACAGTAAATTAATTCAAGAGTCTTATATATAAAAAATGTTATTAATAGCCTAATTAAAAAAAATAAATATTATTCAGTTAGCGATTATAAATTAAAGTTACCCATTAGACCTTTTTTTCAAATACTGTGTCTTTATGTAGCACGTGTCAATTTTTTGATTTTTCTAATTAATAATCAACTAAGCTATTTAAGATTTCCATAAACACTGGAATAGAGTTTTCAAATATTTCTTAAAGTAGGCTATAAATGCCTGGGCATTTAGAAAAATATTATACAACGTGATAACTTGTGTTATGTTACATGGAATGTTTAAGGTAGACACAACTTTATTGTTGAAACTAATCTGTGATAGCATTGGCTACATCTCAGCCGTACATACACACACACAAACACACACACACACTTTCACAAAGCGTTCCTTTGTTCTAGGCCTCTGGAACTTATTTTCCCGATCCATGATTGAAATTCTGAAAAATTTAAAATTTATATTACTAAGAAACGCAAAATCTTTCAGAGATAAATAATTGAAATATGCCTTCAAACATGCGAAATTTAATACATGGCAATAATAAAAGTAATAATATTATTCAGGTTTTTTATTTCAAACTTAAAACCTTGGTATTTTGTACAATATTGAATTAATGGTTTATTCATTGTGTAGTTAGGCTGTACCGAACTACCGGTGAGCGCTAGAGCCAGGGATCTGACCCTTCGCTTAATAATCCTCTAGCGGCTTTCCGTAGATAACCTACTGTGCTGACATCTATCCCAATCTTTGGCTTTAAATCCTTTTTTTTACCACCACTATTTCCAACAAACAGTTCCCCCTTAAATAATGCCCTAACTTTATCCACCTTCTACTTCATCCATTACTTTTCAAACAAAGTATCTCTTTTACTTTATTACACTTTTTTTAGCATTTGTCTCAAGTCCTCATTATAAAATCTTGCAACATTACATTAACTATATAAATCACTTTCTACATACTTTTAGGTTTGCATTATGTTTTTGTAAAAGTTAAACATATATTTACTAGTATCAAGAATAGCTACCCAACATGTTGAGAGGCGCCGGACCATGACTGCAAACGATTTGAAAAGTAGGAATATATTTTAACTCATACGTTTTCAGTTGGTATTTGCGTAAATACTATTTAGTTAATATTTTGTAAAAAAATATTATATTATAAATAATAGATAACATAGTAAGTCCTTCATAGTTTATTTCAAATTTCTTTCATTAGATTTTCTCACGAAACCAGGTTTTTAGTAGTTTAATCCATCAATATAATGATTGATGTAAAACGTACTTAGGAGGGAAATAGCCTGACACACAATGAAAGACAAAGACTGTACGCTCGGAAATGCTTGCCAGAAAACTACAACCAATATGAGTTGCACACAGGCTTATACTTCAGTATGTGCTAAACATTTGTAAGATAGTTTTAGTTCTGGATCAGGTCCAGAAGAATCTTGACTAAATATCTTTTACACAAATAAAAATGCAAGGTTTTATTCCTTTTGCAACGATAAACTTGTACGTCAAGTGCCTAATCTAATTAGGAAGGTCCCAAGAGGTATCAGATTTGATTATAACAGAAATAATATAAAACAGTGATCGCACTTCTCAAAGTGAAAGTAAAACAATCTTCTTCCCAGCTGTGAAGGAACTGTGACCACTAAAGTAATGGGAGTATGTCAAAAAGATCTGAATTATTTAGAAAGCAATTGTATGGGGGCAAGCCCTTTGTAACAAGATGTCGATGAAGTCTTCGGTGTCACGATAATCTTAAAATCCTAAACTAGATAGAGAAAGCAGCACCCAGGGACCATAACTAGGGTACTGTGTGGGGCGGGATAATTGCAACTTACTTTTTTAGTTTCAAACTATTAGCCAAATATGATTATTATTTCTTTTGAGGTATTGAAAATGATTTAAAATAGAGAATTAAGGACATAGACAATCATGTACAGCATAAAGGAGATGACAACACTAATTTTTTTAGTTTCAGGTCCATTTTGCTTGTGTAGAAACCTTAAAATACAATTCTTAATATATTAGATATTACTGTAATTTCAAAAGTTAATATTCTTAACCAAATTATATCTGCAAATAAAAAATAGCCCAATATCACAATATATTATATTTCTACAATATTCTTACTACAAATCTTACAAGTAAGTAATTCTCTTACTACAAGAAACTTGTCTGAATCTCGATAATTTTATTTATAAGAATAATCACACTAGTAAATATGTATTCCAGGTATTTACCATAGCTATGGGCAATTATAAATCCAGTTAGCATATACAGTAAACAGTTTGTTAGTTCTACTGAAGTTATCCCTTTCTACAATTTTAACTGTCGTAATTGATTGATATACAGCAGTCGATACGCGGCAAGTGCTGCGGGAGCAAGGGAATTCCCGGTGCCAAAGCTATCTACTGCTTTATCCGGCGGCTTTTTCTAATGTCCCATTCCAAAACTTGCTTTAGTACTGGGAATTTCCTAAGAATTATTAATAAACAAATAATGCAAGGTAGATTGTATATATTTGACTGGGATTTATGTGCGAGAAAATACACATATAAAATGTTAGGGGAAATCGTAGATACTTGTATATTTAATCAAGATTTTGCAGTATATCAGAGGAGAAATATTTTAAATTTATATAAAAAAAAATAATTGGTGCAAAAAAATTATATTATGGAGGTGTAAGCCTGACTACATTTGAAACGGAGAATTTTTAACTGTAAAACGTTATAAAGTGAGGATGTAACGTAATTTTGTAACCATCCTAGCGCATTAGTTAGACTTAGTTACTAAATGATATTGATAGCATCATCCTACTTATCGTGACAGTGATTCGTGGAAGAAGAATATTATTCATTTTTTTCTACTAATACGCCTATTATTTTTTAAATCTTAACAAGTTATATAGGTCTATATAATATTTTATACAATATCTTTCATGTTACGCATTTATTAAACAAACAAACAAAAATTTATCGACAAGACTGCGTTATTACACTTTGTTTGAAGCTTCTATTCTACCGCAATTGTCGTTGTTGTATTATTTATAAACACAAATATTAATTTACCTTGCGTTTAAATTTGATAAATGTAAGCTGCAAAATTATAATTAGGGAGATAGTATGATAATTGCATTTACCTATTGTAGAGGATTTTGATACTTACAAATTGTTTTCTGCACCTACCAAGTACAAATCAGAATACTTGGCTGTAATTCATAGTAAGTTGATTTCAAAAACTAAGTTAGGTAAATCAAGTATTTTACGTTTAGACACTCATTGTAATCACAAAATGCATTCAAAACTTATATGCTGATTGGAGAATACTCTTATCAGGACCTGAAGTATGAAACATCTATAATCCAATTCAGAACGACAGACAAATGTAAATAAACCGCTTCGAAATCTCTAAAAACTTAATAATGTGGATTCCAGAAATGATCTAATATTTTGAAATGTTACCTCATCAAGAGACATTTAAAATTATAAGTCATAAAGAGACGAATACGACCACTCTTCAACGTATTTACTTGTGGTAAACAATAAAACAATTTTCTACAGGTTTACAAACTACAACATTTAATTAAAACTAAGGGTGGACATCCAAGATTCCTCGATGTTTCTAGACCTCATCTTCAAACTAGCCAACTACCAGACTTTTCAGTCATCTTGAAAAGATTGGGTTTAGATAAAATTTAAACAGGATTTTGGCTATTTCACAACAAAATGTTGCTATTTCTAGGATCATCATCTGGACTATAGTACTATACGAAACCCTACTAACATCTAACTGTCTGTAGCGTATAGAAGACTCAGGAAGAAGGACCAAGACAACATTCAACATGCTCTGGAAGTTATACAACCTAATTTAGCATTAAGGTAAATAGACAGTGTTTATATGACACATGTATTGTAAAGCCTAGGAATCATTCCGATAAACAGGTGGGCATAATTCCCAGAATAAGTCTAGTCAGCATCTCTGATCACAAAGCTTTAGAGATGCTAGAGAATCAGTGAATGAACAACGCTTGTAGCCCCTGTGGATAAGAGTTGTACCAAATCGTTCATTGTAATTACACTAATTCTACCTCTATTAATATAGTTATTTTTACTACAGAATTAATTTGAGTTTTTTTAAACCCATCTGAAGTCAGAAATGGCGTAATATATATATATATATATATATATATATATATATATATATATATATATATATATATATATATATATATATATATATATTTGACATGGTATTTCACAAACCCGTTCGACGTTCCAATCGTGTTATCCACATCGTTTATCATAAACAATTTGGTGAACATACCAATATAAAATAGAAACATTGAAGTTTTTAGAACTATTACGTTAGAAGCAATATTGAGAGTTCATTTGGCTTTGATACAGAGTTCTCGATAAAGTCTGCTTGTGTCTGTATTAGCTACAACCTCTACGATGTATAAATAAGCCTTTCTGTAACGAAGATATCTTGTGCTGAACGCTTGGCATAACATGTTATTTTCTCCCTGCGGCTTCCTGTTTCTAAATGCACAAACAGCCAGTTATATTTGTATGCTAATAATTAATTTTGTATTATCATTTTAATTAATTTAAATTGCATTTAGTTTGGTCTAGATTTTATTGTAAACATTCCATAGTAGAAAATTCTAAAACATAATAACTGTTTCTAAACGCGAAGACATACTATTATTTATTATTAACTAGTTTACCCCAAACGCGTTGCTGCGATATAAATAGAAAGAAATGTCAAGCAACGTAGTTCTGAAATTTTTCAATTTAATTTGTATCATTTTTATTGAGAATAAGTTATTGGTTTAAGTGTTATTTCATTGAAAATGTTTCAAAGTATTGTTTTAATTCAACAATTCATTTGAGTGATTTTTAATTATTACATCTCCCAATCCATAACTGATTGTCTTTTAAGTTTTACAAAGATCAGAATTCATGAATTGTAATTATTTACTTATAGATGAAAAGCAACCGTAGCCACTTCCCAATACTAAATCATTCACCATCATAGATTGCTAACTAAATTTCAATAATTATTTCTAGGATTTAAGTGTACAAATAATAACCTAATTCATCTCTTTCTCAAAACAATACAATTTAACCTAATTTTATATTTATAACAGTCAAATAATAAGTTATTGCAATTTTTTTTAATTATAATAAAATACTTAGATTATGTTGATTATATTGCCATAATTAATAAATAAAATATTTTTTTTAATACACCACGTTTTTGAAACGGACTAAAAAATATTTAAAACAATTTTCACGGCCCTTCTACAATGTTCAGGATGAAATGTTAGTAGTTATAAATAGGCCTATATTTGTAATTCTTGGAGAAAAAAAATTAGATTGCAGGCAATTAATGATAGTTAAAGAGGAGTAAATTATAGTGGATTAAAAATAGGATTCACTGAGATATAAATCATTTACTCTTCCCTAACTATCATGAGTTGATTGCGCCCCACGTTTTTTCTCTCCAAGTATTACAAATACAGTAGAGTCTTGATATTCCAAAACCGATATTACAGCCTATTCTACTTGAGCCTATTTTGTCATTTTGAAAGAAAATCATGAATCAGGTTTCCAAGAATAGTTTATAGTCATGCGGTATGCGAAGGAATTGAGTCCGCCTTCCGAAAAATGTTTATATCAATACAGTATGCAAAGACAATGAGTTGGGCTTACAAGAAACGTTTATATCAATACGGTATGCAAGGAGAGGAGACGGGTTTCCAAAAAATGTTTTTATCGATACGGTATGCTAAGGAAATGAACCGGGCTTCCAAGAAATGTTTATAGCCATACGGTACGCTAATGATATGAGTCGGGCTACCAAGAAATGTTCATATAAAGATCTATAAACGTATTAAGTGGATTTTTAATTACCTATATTGTAAGGGCTCGTTAAACTTCTTATTTTTTTCAATACACACGAACGTATTTCCGTGTAATACCAGTTTTCAGAATTTAAATAATGTTTAAAC
This sequence comes from Prosapia bicincta, assembly GCA_036971475.1. Classification (NCBI taxonomy): domain Eukaryota; kingdom Metazoa; phylum Arthropoda; class Insecta; order Hemiptera; family Cercopidae; genus Prosapia; species Prosapia bicincta. The sequence continues at coordinate 361,008,577 of JBAIZL010000001.1, read as the reverse complement.
AAGCTTGAAGCGAGTGAATGTTTTAGAATAGCTGTTTTAGAATATCACGTAAGGTACCTCATCACCCAAATTCGATTTGTTTAAACAAGTATTGTTTGTACGAATCTGTAGTCAAGAGACCTAGTGAGAATGACATTACCATCTAATTATAACCTATGTTTAAAATTTCAGGTCTCTAGCTAAACGGGAAATTAGTTTAAACTCGATTGCAAAATTCCACCCGGATAGTCAGATAGACATAATATATCCTACATAATTTATATGAAGGAAACCGACCTAATAAAAACGTTTTATTATAAATGATATCATAAATAGTGAATAATATCATCAAAGATTTATTTTATAAATTATTATTTTTACTAACTTATATATATATATATATATATATATATATATATATATATATATATATATATATATATATGTGTGTGTGTGTGTGTGTGTGTGTGTGTGTGTGTGTGTGTGTGTGTGTGTGTGTGTGTGTGTGTGTGTGTGTGTAGTTTTCAATTTATTAACAATTTAAATAGATAATATATAGTAAAATTAGTAATAAATTGTACAATAATACAGCTGTAATACAAAACTCATAAAAAATATTTTCTATGAAATCATGTGTTCACTTAATTTACTGTAAGCCATATGCATGTGAATTTGTCGAAAGGATATTGCTGATTATTACACAGTGGCTACCCATGAAGTGATAAAGATTCGACAGTATTGAAAGAGAGAGCAAGCATCCTAGGTCGGAAGTGGGTCAGCCCCACCTCTCCAAAGTTCCGCCCTCACATTGTTCAACAACAGTTTCACGCCATTAACTCTTGCAGCCATCCACCATAACATTGTAGCAATTAGTAGAATTAATTGCTGAAGAACAAATTAAACACTCTTAACTTCTCTGTACGACTGCCATCATTATTTACCTCGATAATGTCTTGAGCCGTTAAAAAACATTACCTATGTAATAATAATTTTTAAAAAATACCATCATATTTTAAGATTTTGTTTACTAAGTTTTAGTCCTCAAACGGTAATATTAAGATATAATGCAAGTGGAAATATATAGTTAAACACTAATAATATGTAGACCCTATTGGTAGGTTACATTATGTGACCTCCCCTACTCCGTAAGGGATAAAAACTACTCCTACTTTCCCCAAGGGTGATCAACATGAGCGCTGAAGCTCATACTGTTGGAAATTAGCTGTCAATCTTGTTGCTTGTTCCAAACTTTCCGTAGGTTTATCTGTAATACTTGTGCCTCAATGGAAAATACTACCGACCAGGAGAGTCTAGAGTAGAATCACTTGTAAACTCTTTGGAATAATTAAAAGTTTCAATGAAACTATAAAAAGAATTTAGCTTGTTGTCTGTATAATGATTACGAAAATCGCTTGTTTCAAAGGTGTCTGTTTTTACACTGTGATTGAAATTAACGGTTTCTGCTGAAGCAACAATATATATATATATATATATCATTGTTGCTACTGATGACTTGCCGTGTCAATAATAACTGTAAATGTGCTTCAGGTCTTTTGTCTTTTACCTCTTCAAAACTGATCCTTATTTCAACTTATCGCATCTCAGTTTATCGATGTCATGGTATTTGCGAAACACAAGAGAACAAACAGGAAACAGAAACATCAATTACAACTAATAATAATTTATACTATTTAAGGGCCAAAAGGTATGAAAAAATAGTAGTCAAATTGAAAATATACTACTAAAATTAATCCCCTGGAACCTTCCGTCATCGCTCCGAAAGCGGTTTGTGTTTTCGCTTCGTCTCAGCTGGCCATCTTGAATCTTGGACTCGTCCAATTCAGCGTCACCGTCCCTTCTTTATTTCATTGTTGCCGTGATGTCCAAAACAAAACGATACGCTTTTTTGCGCGAAATTATACATATTTATTTATATTTTTTATTTAAAGTCCTGGATCTAGTCTTTTAATACGCCTGTCTCTATAATTTTCGAAATTAATTTTACTCCCGGTATTGATCTCCGCTTTGTTTTACTTTATACTGCTCAAAATAAAATTTTATAAGTGAATTAAGTTACTTTTTACTAATTGTTTAAACACTTCGATTTTAGGTACTGTTAATTTTTTTTATATTAGCACTGACTCAAACTGTGTTTCGACTGACTTTTCTGCAACAAATTCTACTTTCAACAAATTTCTACTCTACTTAAACGACGAACACCTCTTTTGGATAGTTTTCTCCTAAAAAGAGTTTTAAAAGACACGGCACTACATCTAAGCTATATCACTCTCGCTCTAGGCCCTGCATTTTCTCAATTAAGATATCGGTTTTAAAATAAAATTTTAGTTAGGCGATGATAACCTCAATAGGTTTTTCGCCTGGAAAAAAAAAAAAAAAAAAAAAAAAAAAAAAAAAAAAAAAAAAAAAGGTTTTATACACTGTACGAAATGAACAAAACGAAGCGCACTCGCATAGGACCACTCTCTTCGATGTCCCAAGTTACGCTAACATAATTTTGGAAGTTCCCAAGCGTTGTCAGCCCCTCCCGGCTGCTTTAGACCAATAACATGTCTCCAAATCGTGGTGTGACCGGACGCTTTGCCTAGGTTACATCCGTCTTGCGAATTCCCATTTTCTGTCCGTCTGTTGTCGAAATATTCATTAATTTCTTAATTTTAATTAAACTCCTTCGTGAGATTCCTTATCTGGTTCTTCATCTCTTCACTTTGTTCTTTTTTCTTCATTTTACGTCCCCTCGAATGTTGATGGTCCCTCTAAGTGGATTTTAAACACTTCCCCCCTTCCAAATCAGGATTAATACCCTTGTCCCGAAAATGGCTTTATTTCTATCCCTTAAACTCATTAAATTAAAATTACATATGCCTAAGGCATTTTTATTTTGTTTCGGCTTCGCTATTTTGACTGCAAAACTTTTTAAAATTTATGACATTTACAATTGCACTTGCAACGGTAAAATGTGAAATTTAAACACAAACACACACACACCCACAAACACACACACACACACACGCACACAAATACACACACACACACACACACACACACACACACACACACACACACACACACACACACACACACATACTCTTGATTGTAGTGAAATTGTTTCTATTTTTAATAGAAGAAGTTTAATTATTATTTGTTATTTTTTGTGTATTATTTCTTCCGTATTTTTATTTATATGTAATCTGAAACATTAATTGTAGAAAGAAGTGTATCACAAGGTAATTGTGATTAATTTGTGTTATTATGTCAATGTTACACGACTATTTTATAAATGATGTTTTGTTTCACTTTAACTGCAAGTATTATTTTACATGAATATATATCTGAGTTATAGACTGCCATTTTGTGGTGTGGTTAATAACTACAGTGGCTACGTAATGGGTTTAGGATTTGTGTGGGTTATCTGTTTATTGGATTTTAATTATTATTTACGTTTATCGTAAACGTTGAGTCAGACAAAAAATTACCATTATAAAATTAACAATTTATTATCTAAGTAATTTATTATATAACGAAAAAATTCAGTAACTGTAAATTTAGAAAATAGGAATACATTTACTTTACAAGTATAATTATGTTTAAAATTTATTTTTTTCGATGTGATTGATTGCCGTGTCATTGCCGCTAGACGTATTTGTATATTGTTACTAGTTTCTAATCTAGCAATCAAAAAATTATAAATCTGTTTGTCGTGGAAAGTTACTCACTATGTTCTATGTGAATGTTATTGATAACCTTTCCAACATAAACAGTTTTCTTTAAAACCAACTAATAATCTGAATTGCTAATATAACAAAACTTAATTTATTTCCGGTTTACATAACGAAATATTTATTTAGGAATGTAAGGGAAATGCGTTTTGACAATGATAACATAAAGAACACAAAAATATTTTTAAAAAATTATATAAATAGGTTACACACGCGCACACACACACACACACACACACACACACACACACGCACACACACGCACACACACACACACACACACACACACACACACACACACACACACACACACACACAAACACACATACATACACACTCTCTCTGTTTCATAGTGTTTTGTGTGTGTGTGTGTGTTTGTGTGTGTGTATGTGTGTATGTGTGTGTGTGTGTATGTGTGTGTGTGTGTGTGTGTGTGTGTGTGTGTGTGTGTGTGCGCGCGCGTGTGTGTGTGTGTGTGTGTGTGTGTGTGTGTGTGTGTGTGCGTGTGTGTGTGTGTGTGTGAGTGTGTGTGTGTGTGTGAGGTCGCGGCTCAACCGTACTAAGTCTACATGCTCTCAGGGAAAAGGTCTGTCCCCGATTTCGCGTTCCACACACTACCAATAAAGTACCCACATTTAAGCGTTTTTCACGTAAGCTACACCTGGTGATGATGGACTCTGTAGGGCCGAAACGCGCAACTCAGCCGTAGTCTAAATAGGATCCCACTCGACTTACCATATCCTGGTACCTGTGGTGTGTCGAGCGTGATCTGCCAGTCGATAAATCCCTGGACTTCGTTTTAAAAACCAACCAAAATGTTCAAACTCAGTTAGGGGATAATTTATACCTTAAAAAAATTGTGTTTGAGTATAAATTTATCTGTTACGCTCTTACTGCAATAGTATTTGTCAAGAATCTTATTGCCATTTTAATTTAATTATTTAATTTTATTCATAGTTGGTGGTTGCAAAAAAAGCATACAATTTTGTTTACAGGTTAAATTTAATGATTAGAAACATTTTTTGTTTGTTTATTTTGTATTAAACACTTGAAAAATTAAAATTTGCTTTTCAAAAGTATCATATAATTCTTAATAACATGTCATTAAATTTTTGTTATATATTTTTTATTAATTATAGGTAATTTGTTTGGACATTAAATATATTTGAATGTTTTATACAGTTCCTAAAAGTTATTATTATCTTAGCATAACTTTCAATAGTCAATTGGATAACACTATTATTTAACTGCTTCTAATGTTTGAAGTCCTTATGAGAACATTTTTAGTTTTAGAGTTCAAAAGTTCCCATATAAAATCACATACATATTTAAATATAACAAAAGAATAATTTATATCTATTTATTTTATGTTGTGTCCATATAAATTTCTGTAGACGTAACTTGCAAAAGCACTTCCTAGTGCCTATGGATTTAATTTATTGTGCTTCCAAACATAAATCTTAGGGATTCTAGAACCAAATTTACTGGATTCACATTTTGACTGTTATTTGAAACTAGATGTTAGATTTAGTATATATGGACATAAAATAAATTCTATTCACTTAATTACTATATCATCTTCTACTGTTTTTCACCCTTCAAATTATTGTTACAAATTTGAATGACAGTTCTAGCCCCCTCCGTTTGCAACTATTACGCACTCGAAACTGTTTCTTCCCGCACGTGACACTTTTCCAAATTTTCGGAGCATTTATTTAACCATTTTTTAATTACATTCAAATATAAATTTGTTAATACAATTGTTAATCAATTTATTAATACATTTTTAATTTACAATAATCTGTTTCTATTAGTTTTATAAAAATTCGTTTAAACTTTCGTGGTTTTCTTTACTTTTATTTTGTTATATTATTTTTACGTTTTGTTTTTCATAAATAACAAGAACTTATTTTATTTTAACATTACATATTATAGAAAAAAAATAATTTATTTATAGTTGCTCTATTCCGTAATCAATGTCGACCGCCTTGTTTACTTAAACAGATAAAGCACTTGTTTGACTGCTACTTTCCCTTGCAGCGATGTCATTTTTAAACTTTTACAAAAATAGTATTTTTAAAAAAATTTGGCCTAAAAACAAAATTAGGTCTCAGTGTGTGTGTGTGTGTGTGTGTGTGTGTGTGTGTGTGTGTGTGTGTGTGTGTGTGTGTGTGTGTGTGTGTGTGTCTGTATGTGTGTGTATGTGTGTGTGTGTGTCTGTGTGTGTGTGTGTGTGTGAATGTGTGTGTGTGTGTGTGTGTTTGTGTGTGTGTGTGTGTGTGTGTGTGTGTGTGCGCGCGTGTGTGTAAACCAACAAATATTACTTTTATATATAATTACAGTTATTTCAATGTCTTTTGCGTTTTCCGGAAAATATCATAGTTTTTATTTAATTAATTTCGTTAGGAATGTCAATTATTATTATCATTTTTCAGAATATAACTCTTCAATCCTTTAAGGAATGATATTTTTTATCATTAGAGTATTAAAATGGTAGTGAGATGTATATTATGGTAATAAAATGTTCACAATTTTAATTTGTATCCTAATAAATTTATTTTAAGTTATTCCATTATATTTAGATATTGAATTAAGAAAATGATAGTCGAGATCAATCGAAGAAATCTTTGATTGGCATAATAAAAGCCAATCTAGTAAATATGTTGAAGAATATTTTATTTAATTCTTCAACTTTAACTATAAAAAATAATTTGATTATCTCAAAATCATTAAGCGTTTTCGTTGTTTTTTGTTTCAGTGACTGCTCCATTAGCACACGAGTAGACAGGATGACGCCCCACGCAGACCTCACGCGGCCGCTCTGACAAAGGGATGACACTGTGGATAGTCATCTAATGGTGACGTCACAGTCTAGTGATCTTTAGCTCATCGCTCGCCAGTGTAGTAAACATTGACCTGCTGTTACATTCAGTCACAACGTGCAAACAAGGTTTTAACATCAGTGGACTTTTACCATGGGTTTGTGTGTGTTGATTTGACTGTACTGGTATTGTTAACACGAACAATTTCATTTGAAGAAATATGTTATTTTACAATTGAAAACACTTTATGAGCAGAAAATATAACACGAATTCGGTGGACAATTGATTCAAATTTTCTGCTCCAAGTTTTCATCATTAACTCAGTTACGGTGTTTACTCGAATACTAATAATACATCGTACTCGAGTACTACTTGATGCTAATAATGCATCGTTTTCATACCTCTAAAGATTGCAATGTTTAGGGATTTTTATAAAGCAAAAACTTTACAAGTTGTATTGTTATGGTTATATTGAAATTTATACAGTCGTTAACTGTAGCTGAACACATCGCTTACTCGAGACAAATGTGTGACATTAAATGTTACGTTCTGGTGACATTAGATTTACGATATATTGACAATTTCTATAATGATATAGACGATGGTTTACAACTATTTTATCTAATGTCATCCTTAGACGGATATATCGTTTCTAAGGCTGTCATAAATTCATGTCTGCTGCCATCTTATAAACCCTGAGAAAGTTCCGTTAAATGATATTTCAGAATTGATGCTTTAAAGATCTAATAAAATTAAAGATGTCTTTCAGTGACCGAGATCTTACGGTAATCGACAGTTATTAGATAAGAATCGATATTGGTGATGGATCTTATATACTGAACAAAGGTTTTAGTGAAATACTCAAGCTTTTTTGACATTTAAATGTATAAAAATTTAAACGATAAACCTTTAAATGTATAAAGACACTTTTGAGTGAGTTAACAGTGCTATAGGTAATAAAATTGTAAACATAATGTTTAAATCAAAGCGATATGTTAAGGGATTTACGCATAAAACTTCTGTGCTAATTTGTAATCATGCCTTAAATAAATCGGCAACCATGGTTTATAGATTAGAAACTTTTCAAGAAAGATAAAATCACCTCAAGTTAGTTCATTTGACCATCTTTGTATATAATGCATAATTATTTTTTCCATACATTTATATTATTGTACATTATCAAAACAGTTTTCGATGTTTAAACTTATGTTTGTTTATGATTATAATTATGTCCTGCGACAATATTTACAAAGCATCGAATGATCTTTAGAAAATTGTTTCACGATTTTAAAATAATAGAATAGCTTTATTTATTATTTCAAATAGCAATTATAATATTAAAGAAAGCGTTTGCTGGGGAATGTTCCTTTGCATTCTATCTTTTAAAAAAAAATGCTCAATACTTATACACAGAAAACGGACTCTAAGTAACAATGTTTGGAGTATTAAACTCATAAAAGTCATAAACGTCACAAATAGATTTAAAAATTAGAAGACAAAAAATTAATTGTACAAGTCTGCATCTCCTGAAACCAACAATGCATAACAATGTATAAAGGCTCGACTTAAAAATTTAAAATTAATTATAAAACTCCTAAAAAAATTATTAGTCAATTAGTGTGCATATTAACTAAATTTCACACAACCTTCACCTAATTTTAAAAATTAAAAATCTCACAATTTACTTTATTTTATATTCTCTAACTTTAATTTCCATTTTTCATATAATGATTAACTCTTTTCAGTATAAACCATCATCAAACAAACTCCTAGGTCTATAGCTTATTTTTATAAACATTTTTATTAAATATAGGGATTTCGAACCATTTTCCTTTTGTTCGTTAATGTTTATTATTATAGATCCTAGTACAGTATACTGTATGGTCAAAATTATTATAACAAATATTAGCTAACAAAAATCGAAATACAACATTAAAATTCTATTTACCTCAATGTTATAATCTGTATTTTGTCTCCCTGCAATTGTATTAATTGTGAGTATTATTGTGTCACACGTAGATGGACGCCGAAAGGGGTGCTTTCTTCACCTTATAAATTCAATAAACCCCTCCGCCTTAATTATTACACCCCTATCATCGATAGAACGTTTACCCTACGGTTGTGTATGATGTAGATTCTATAACCTTGAAAAGTTGTACACTAATATTCCCGGATAAATAAATAACATTTGATTTAGTTACATTTTGCAAAAACGATTCCAATTAGATCTATGTTATATTCTTTATCAAACATTACATAGAAAAACCTTTTATTGGAATTTTTCTAGATTGCATTCTTTAATTTCTTTCTTGTCACGAGTCAAGATAATGTGCGGCAAAATAGGACGTGTATCGAAAAAAATGCATCCAACTTATTTTACGGGGGGAATAGGATTTGAAATAATTTTTGGGTTCTTAAAAAGTGTTAATGAAATATTACTGTATGTCAAAGTTATTTACCAATATGGAAATAAGAACCATGGCACCATTTTGTGTATTGAAGTTTGGTTATAGGGTCAAAAATTGTGTTTCAGAAACTATTAGAGAAATATTATATAACCTCAAAGTAGTCAGTGCATTAAGATACCTCATAAAACTAGAAATATCAAATACACACACACACACACACACACACACACACACACACAAACACACACACACACACACACACACACACACAAACACACACACACACACACACACATACACACACACAAACACACACACACACACACACACACATACACATACATATGCACACACACACACACACACACACACACACACACACACACACACACACACACACACACACACACACACACACATACATACACACACACACACACACACACATACACATACACACACACACACACACACACACACGTACACACACACATACATACACACACACACACACACACACACACACACACACACACACACACACACACACACACACACACACACACACACACACACACACACACACACACACACACACACACACACACACATACACACACACACACATACATACACACACACACACACACACACATACACACACACACACATACACACACACACACACACACACACACACACACACACACACACACACACACACACACACACACACACACACACACACATACACACACACACACACACACACACACACACGCGAGCACAATGATCTAATTGTACGAATGAGAAATGTACTTGTTCTGTGAAATTTCGTATTTAATTTTATGAAGATGTTAACTCTGTTAGAGATCCAAGGCTATAAAAAAATAGTAATAGAGAGACGATATTATTCTCGACGATAATGTTTTATCTATTTATTATCTAATTTTCTGTGTCATCACCAATGTTATGTTTGCTTTGTTTATTTATTCATTATCACTACTGATTATCATAAAAATCATTACAGTTCTACATTCTATACTACACAAAATGTATACATCATTCAAGGAAATCGTAGACACACTTTTTTGTTCCCCAAAGTCAATCTAATGTTGACTTTTTATACGCCCTTATTATTGAGTAAAGTACGTAAATTAAAACAAAATGTATGTTACATAACACAAAGTAAATACTAGGTCTAAAAAGATCCTAAGTACCAAGAATCCATTTAGAAAGTTATTATTATACAGACAATAATTATATACAACACCTTGAAATATACAAGGTTTACTAGAGTCCAGTTACTTGTTCATGTAAAATACAACCTCATATAAAAGACCTCGTAGTTGATAACTACGCAAAAACAAGGGCATTGTCTTAGTAATTTCAGTTAATATACCAAAAATCTTAAAACCCATTAATCCTTATACACAGAGTTTATGCATTATGTACAGATTACCTTTATTTGAATCCTAAATAAATAAATGACAATATCATTCGTCATAATAGCAAACAAGCAAATCAATGTTGTAAATTTCTATATTTTATAAAAAAATGTATTTACGGATTCAACAATGCATAATTTGATCTTTTGGTACAAAAATATGTTGTGAAAACGTTTGTAGACAAATATTAGTTTCTCTACCAGAAACTGTTATTTCGTACATTTATATAGTTGTACGGTTATGTAAAAGTTGTTTACTTTCCCTATAGAAATTTAAAATTTACGTTTGGTTCATTACTTGAAAACACATTGAGTGATTTAAATTTCCAGACATTTTATTTTGCGGAAACTCAAAAGTAATTATTGTTCGCAAACTTTTTTTTCATAAAATAAAAACTATTTTCCATGTATATTTTATGAATTCTCTATAAAGGTTTTGAGCCTTGTAAGTATATATAATTTTAACACTTTGTGTTTCGATAGGGTATTCATATTATATTCAGACAAAAGTAAAAAGAATTTGAAAATCAAATTTTTTTCTATACGAATATGAATCAATAGCAGGTTAAGACGTTTACTTCCCTAAAGAATACTCTAACCGTTTCTTGATAAAACTTACCAACATAAAACAGTAAATTCTTTTTTCACAAGTGAATTAAATTTATTTAAGAACTTTATTAACAAAGAATCACTTCAAAGCCAACGAATATTTATTACTAATATTAGTTATAGATGTGATTTTTTAAATAAAAATAAAGAGGCACTGTCTAGTAACGTCGAAGTTACTTTTGTTAAAAATAAATGTTATTAAATAGTGAACATATCTTAGGTCAAAGCAGAAAGATCGAAATGAATCAAGTTCCTTATAAAAAATATGGTAATTCACATTACAACTTCTTTTTCTTAATTTTTATACATTAATATGTGTTATAGAATATGTTCCACGACTAAAATATATATGTATTTGTTTAAATTTTATACGAAGTTATGTTTGAGTAATGGTTACGTGTATAGATAACAATTATATTTTTAAACTTAGAGGTCCAACGTGTAAGTGTAAATAGTTTTATATGCCCCTATCATAAGCAAGTATTACTGTATCACAGTGATTACCTATCCAAACAGTCTGTCTATAAGATAGCTGTACTCATATAATACTGCAATATTATATACTAAGAATGCTACCGGTATTCAGTGATACTGTTTTATACATAAATACTATTTTACATATATGTACGCATATGTGCGTTTATACACGTATATTTCAACGCTGAATATCTCTAGTGATTATATGTTATAATGTTAGTAGAAAGTATATGTTACGAGGTGTATTTTTTGCTACCATTATGATGGCTGTTGCAATGGACTATTATGATATACCGTAATTATTATGATTTCTTTTCAAATATTATAATCCTTTTACGCCATGAATGATTTATTTTGTCTGAAAAATATCACGATATAATAATTTAAAATAGAAAACATGTTTTAGCGGGAACCTGACAAACGTCAAATATTATGTATTTTAATTATCATAATTTAATATTTTTATCGAACCTTAATATATTTGTAAGTTTTTATTTCTCAAATCTGGCACTATTTAAGAATACAACTACAAAGTATTTTAAACGGTGTAAATAAATTTGTTAAAAACAATTTTTTACACAAAAAAAACAAATACTTTTAATTTATTCATTTCACCGGAAAAGTAACTAATACGTCTTGCAGGAAATGATTTTAGTGCTATTATTACTGAAAACAAAGAACAGGTGTTTTAGTCTTCTTTTCTAAGGCTAGTAATTTAGCTAACAAACAATTACCAATTTTTTCAAAAACAATGACTGACCAATAGCGACCGATTTGCTGATTTCCAAATGGTTGAGGGCTGAAATTTAGTTTTAATTTTTATTATTTATAAATATTATTAGTTGATGTTTTCAAAACCAATTCATAAAAATCAAACTTATTCTTAGTTTCAATAAAATGAAATGAACGAGAAATTATTTATAAACTTTTTTGTATAGACATTTAGAGGACGTCAGTGTATAAGTAGAAGGTTACATATTCGTAAGGCATTTACGTTGGTCCGCATTCGTATTTAGACGATTTAAATGTATAAATGCTGACATATTTAGATGACCTCATTGTAGAGTCGACGTTTAGACGATTTCGGTGTATAGACAATAACATGTTTAACTGTTGCCATTGATTGGACGCATACATATTTAGACGCTTTTAATGCTGACTTATTTAGATGACGTCATTGTAGAGGTGTTAATAATTAGACGATTTAGATGTATAGGCACTGACATTCTTGGGACATGCTTAGACATACTTCAGATACCAATGTAGAAGGACGTTGTTACACGCAAAAGTATAAAGTAAATACAACCTTGTGCTAAATATGCGCAGTAGCACTAGTAGCATAATAACTCCCAGATGAGTATTTTAACTGTCACAGTTATTAAACGTTTCATTATAACGGTTCTAAAGTACGCTTTGGCTTAAATCTTCGTATGTGGAATCGTTCACTAATATACCTCTATCAATCCTTAGACGATATTGATCGCAAGGAGAAGATGAAAAACTGTAACGGACGATGAATTTCCTTTCAATCTAGGTCAACGGTTCCTAACTGCTGTTGTCGAAGAGACATTTCCAAAGCTGTCAAAACTTTATGGTCTTAAAAACATAATAACTTGACATTAGTGTCTTTTCCAAAATGATATTCAGCATGAAAACTTAATATTTTAAAATCTAAATTAATATTTACTATTTATTCCTGTTTTCTCTCTCTTCTCTCTTCTCTCTCTCTCTCTCTCTCTCTCTCTCTCTCTCTCTCTCTTTATATATATATATATATATATTAAATATGGTGATATGTTTTCATGTAATATAGTTAATAAATTAAAAATATTTCAAAAACAAGAATACTTTAATGAATATATTTATTCAAAGCCGATAAACGCGTTCAAATGGTGTCCATTAAACACGAGTTTCCGGAAATATAAAATATGAAATTAATAAAAGAATTAAATAAAGGATTAAAAATTAATATATTTGAAACATTGGAAATTTATAAGCATAAAGTTAAAGACAAATTAATTGATGAACAAATACAAGTGAGATCAAGGAAACAAACTATTTATAAGGTCATTGATGTTATAGAAAAAATTACATAAAGTGCAACACTTATAAACATATGGTCGTTTGTAGCACTTATGATTTAATTTTGTAAAAATATTTTATTAGATAATTATTTTCCTGAAGATGCTGGTACTATTTTATCGGCGAAAAGGTTTAAATAAATATATTCATTAAAAGTATTCTTGTTTTTGAAATATATTTTTAATTTATATATATATATATATATATATATATATATATATATCGCAATATGTTTTCTTGTGTATTAATAAAGAACTAAGTCAAAATACAAATACAAGAATTATATTTATATTTACAATTGAATTGTAAATTCAATTATAATTCTTGTATTTGTATTTTATATTCACTTGTCACTTCACTAAATTTACTTATACAAGAATCTTACTTGGTATTTATGCGAGTTAACTTTCAAAGATCTATAGTACCTTCACTGTCGAACATCAATGATATATATATATAATATTTTTGTTTATAAAAAACATAAATTTATTTTTACATATACTGAACTGGAAAGAAAAGAAACCAAATAAAATCACTTTTGTGCCTATGTAAAATAATTCTTTTCAAAATTTAACCCTCTTCTGTGATAAAACAAACTTTATTCTGAGATTATGCTTTAATGGATTTCTTAATGTTTATGATAGAAACGAATGTAGAAAGTCTTATTAAATACAAACTGATTTGCTAAATAAGGAAAGGAGCCATATTGAGATCAATATGAATGCTATTACTTTAATAAAACGTAAGCAATAATGGACCAAAGTTTAATCGATATTAATATATTTTAATCTTAACATATGCAGATTTTGTTCAGATTTAAAATGTTGGGTACCTAATAAGGAAACTAGCGTAACTATTTAACAATGAAATATTGTTACAGTCATTAAAATAAGGGTATGCAATAATATTTAATGTTTAATCAGTGAAAAGTAATAAAAACATTTTATTCAAAAGGGTAGACGGGAGTAAGGCGTGTTTCTATACGAAACTAGAGAATTTAAAATTACATTAAGGGTAAAGACACCTCATCGGACTATAACTTCAGACTAGTTGGTAAAAAAAGAAACTTTTTAATTTATTGTTAAAATAGGTAGGAGGGGAGGTCTGAAAAGAGAGAGAAAGTAGAACTATAAGATAAGTGCAAAGTCCAATTTTTATGATTATTATCATTATTATTATTACATAAACAAAAGAATAAATAGGCTACTACTCACAATTATAAAAACTTTAATATCAGACGCGTTTCATGTCATTATGTTATCATCTTCAGGGATGCTGCACAATCAAAGCTTACTTTAAAAAATTTGAAACTAATTCATAATATTTTAACAAAAGTAAGAACCGGATCTGGGCATTGCCAAATTTACAACCACGGCTATTGATATATTGAACAACATATGATAACTACAAATTTGGCAAAATGCCCACATACGATTTTTACTTTTGTTAAAATATTATAGGTTATGTACATTTTTTAAAAATTAAGTTTCGGTTGTGTAGCATTACTGAAGATGATAACAAAATGTCATTGAAACCTATCTGATATTAAAGTTTTTATAATTGTGAGTCGTAACCTTCACTCACAAGCCAGCTCGAATATTGTTGATATTATTATTAAGGTTAATTATTAACTCCAAACAAATTATACGCATGTAATTTTATAATAAACCAGACTATACAACAATATTTCCTCAATGATTTAAGCTCAGTTGGTGAGCAAAGTTAAATGAGAATCGGACCAACTCACAATCAATAATTAATTTTCACATATATGTTTCAAGGACAAGAAAATTACCATCAATGGGTATACCCACACAATCTGAACTAGTGATTTGCAACTATAAGCTGGTGTACCACACACACACGTACTAGTTTTATGCTATATATTGTGTGGTTAACTTACTGATGATTGTTATTTAGTCATTGAAACGTGTATGTGAAAGTATTTATTATTTTGTGTTTCTTATTATTATTTATTCATAATAATTTAGTCCTTCATTTTCCAGACGTTTAAATGAAGCATGTTTTGCGTTGACCTAATTCAGAAACTGAATTATTTATTTAAAAATATACCTTCATCATACATTGACGTATGTATGGAATTTATAAATATATATTTGAAATAGCCAATTACCAAATATCCTATTACACAGAGACGGATGAAAAAAGGGAACGTGTCAAATCAGAATAAAACAGGAGAACATGTCTTACTTATTATAACTAAATAATAATTATAGTTTACATCTTTGAAATTTTATTTAAACCTACAAGGCTTTTATAGCCTACTTGTAACAAAGTAAAAGCTTTGAACTAGTCACATTAATATCAAATACGTGTCGATTGTACGTTAAATGTCATTTTCTAAAAATTAAGGTTATGTTACTTTTATAATTTATATAAATAAATTTTAAAAAATATTAAATTTTTGTTGAACTCTTTATTTAGAGCTAAACCTAGTTTAATAGCTGAACTCAAAGAGCATTAAAAGTTTCAAAGTAGAGTACAAGTTTAAAAGTGCGTTGTTACTGAGTATATTAAGATCATTTCGTTTGTATAAAAAAATGTTTTGATGCAAAATTTTGCAATGAAAATTTACTTATTTGCACCTTATTTGGCATTTTTTATTTCTAGAAATGTGATTTATATAAGTAATAGATAAGATATCTATTATATTTTATAAGTTACCATTGTAATATAATATTATCTATGCCAGTCCTTTAATTAGTAGAGTCTCCCAATGAAAAGACATATTTTATAAACATTTTATGCCAAGTCTCTTTTCTTATTCCCGTGTTGAAATTGTTTACAATGCATGTATAAAGAATATTTGTATTTGTAGGATTTATTGTCATAAAGTGAGTCCATTGCACAGCCACTGTTTTTATATGAATGTTACCAAAACTTGTAAATATATTTACGTAGACAACAGATTATCAATAGTATAATATTATGAACATAATATATTTGACGTAGCATTGAAATAAATTTTGTGCTATTACATATTGTAGTTACCATAACAGATAAAGTTATATTGTGCACATGACAATATTATGTGTTTGTTTAGAAATATACGGCAAATAGAAGAGGTAACCAACTATTTGTTATATGTTTTGTCAATGGTTTGTTGTCTCAGCACAAATAAAATACTTCTGATTACTAAACGAACTCTACGTTGTGTTTAATATTAAACAGGAAAAATAAAACTGTGCGCAAAACATTTTTAACGGAACATAAAATTCAACGTGTTTTTTTAAATAAAAACGTATATTGATTAAAATGTAAAATTGTAAAAAAGCCATTTAGGTGTAGTTACGTGTTCGTAACGCGATTAAAATGGGCTGTTATAAATGTATTGTAAATGAATATTTAAAATTTTTAATCTAGTTGTAAATATTTAAGATCAGCATTAAATATTAATGTTAAATTAGAAACTTAAAAGTACTGTATATAAAAATATAACAATAAAATTTTAATGATATAGGTCTATTGACGAAAAGAAGAAATGTTTTTTTATCGAACTATTAGCATTTGTTTAAACTTGTAAATGAATTAAAATTTTATATTCTGTTTAAATCTTGTTTCTTAAATAATAATTATTTTAGTGATATTTTATTTCTAAGAGTTAAAAATATCTGTGTATATTCTAGTATAGTCATTCCTGGAGTTTTCAAAATATTTGCTTTTTCTTGATTTAGTAAGAACATATAGAAAAAAATAGTCAAGAAATATTTTACACCCTCTAACTAGAATAACGTTTTTTTTTCTTGCCAACACATTATGTTAGCTGATTTAAAGATTTCTATCATAAGTGTTAAATAAAACTCACAATTAATAAACGTTAAAAAAGTATAAATGTGTATGTCCCTTGATCAGGAGCTGAATGACGTAGTCGCCGGTCCTGTTATGTCCTTTTATATTTTCAGAATAAATGTGTATATTAGGTAGGCCTATATTAAAATTATTTTTGGATGAAACGTATTACAAAGTTTTTAAACTTATATTGTTCCAGTTAATGGAATTAACATCAGAAACTGTTTTATCTTTGTGATGCAAAGAACAGAAAGTTATTTAAAAAAATTAATATAAATTTCTGTTTTCCTTACCTTCAATATTTTTTTATATACTGATTTTCATTTTAATAAAGCTTATATGTAATTTTTTTACAGATATTTAAATTTTAGACTTTTAGTGCATACCAATTGGGTAAGTTTAATAAATACTGGATACCGTAGAAAAATTAAAATTACTGGTTCAAGAAATTAATTTTGAACTCAATTTATACGTTATGTTTTAGTGAGTAAATTGTTTTATAACAAACTCAGATTTTTATTGTTAATATTTAAACACTTTTAAATGGGTTATAATTAACTTAAATAGCATATATTTTAATATTATTGATACTTTTTTAAGTAATATTAACACTTTTAGAGGTTGGATTACAGCAGTATCTGTTTCGTTCCAGGTCCAGGGGGGTGATAAGGGCTCATGCCTCCCCTGGGGCTCTGAACTTTCAATAGATACAATTGTAATACTTTCTAGTAATATATTGATTTGTAGGCTCGTGTGAAATACAATTAGTTTGCTTAAAAGACAACTCCTGTTTTCTTAAATTCCCTAATATTTCATTACATTATATTATATACAATTGTTTCCAAATGAAATATTATGGTTACTTTAAAACAAAAAACAAGGTTATGTTTGATTTTACCTCAAGGCTTTTTTATTACCAGCTCGTTTTCAGAAAGTTATAACTAAATATTTAATAAGAATATAAAATATACTTACATTCAAAATTAATTTTACTTTTTAATATCCTTAAAACTTTTGTCTTCTTTTTCTAACATAAATCTAAAATTTAATTCAATAATATTTTTAATTTAAAATGTTCTAATTCAATGCAATTTACAAAAATGAGTTAATAAAATTTCCTATAACTTTTTAGTACTATAATAGCGTAATTGTGATATCTAGATATTTAATTTAAACACCTTTTCAGGTGGAGGTTCCCTGGAGTGTGTTTTACCCGTTTAGCGTTTTCTACCCCCTAAATCTTGCCTCTATCTTGACGAAACCGGGAACTGATTCTGTATGTGTTATTAATTACTGCTGCCTCCTTTCTTACCTTGTATGTCTTTTTATAGTTCTCATGTTCAATTACTCTTATAAAATCTTGCAACACTACCGATTTCTGGGAAAATTTTGTTTCTTTATTTTGGTAAAATTTTCAATAGAACTGAAAAATCGAAATTATTAGTTTGATTATATTATAGCCATTATAGGACAATTGAATTAAAAGATTAAATTTGTATCCCCCTTTTTACTTTTCCAGGCATTAGCAATGTCATATTATTTCTGTTTCAAATTTCATTCTAAAGTTTTTACATTCACCAAAAAGGTTTTAAGTTTTACAGATATTCACTTTTCATGTATAATGAAGCTCTTCTTTTTATCTACATTTTCTGTCAATCGACAACCCTGTTTGTACAACTAATCGAACATTGTATTTTACACGAAAGATATATTATTAGTTAAAACTATCTGTCGTAGCAATTAATAAAGAATTTAATGATTGTCAAGTCAGAACTTTAGCATTTTAATAACTTTCTGGACATGCTTGGATTGAAGATGAACGTTTCTGCCTGTGATAGTGATTGAATTAGCTGTAACCTTAGAACGAATCTTAACGCCTTGATATATTTCTTTTTGTAATTGTTTAGACGCTGTATAATATAACATAGTATAAATATATGTAAGGAGTATTGTTAAACAATGTTAGCGGCATGTGTTATTAGAGGCTGGCCCTTTGGTAACGCCAACTGCTCTGTCTATGAGTGTTCTTTATATTTATATATTGTAAGACTATGTATGTTAATAGTGAGTAATAGAATATTTTTAAAGTTTTTTTAACGACTTGTGCACGTAAAATATAAGGCAAGTGCAATAAAGTGTAACTGGTTATAGGTGTAATAAAAAACAAATGGATGGTAAAAGAGTTAGTTGTTTTATTTCTTCATGCTCGTCATGTTTTGTTTAGGTTCGTCAATTTTTCTGAAACAAAGTCTTCAGTGCAGTTGTTTCCAAGGTACGTGGTAATAATTAGTTTATTCCTAGGGGAAAAAAGATATAAAATATTTCTTAATGAAGGAAAACCTTACCCACCTTCAACAAATGACAAACAGTAGGCTTATTACAAACACAAAAATTTCTATAAAAATTACTCTGCACATTGAAAAGATCAAAGCTATAAAAAATAGTATTAACTTCCAAATATTAGTTGTTATGAATAATCATAAAATCAATTAAATCTCATATTTCTACAATTATATTTATGTATATATATAATTAATAAATTAAAAATATTTTATAAACAAGAATACTTGTAATGAATATATTTATTCAAAGCTTTTCGCCGATAAAATAGTACCAGCATCTTCAGGAAAATAATTATCTAATAAAATATTTTTATAAAATTAAATCATATGTGCTACAAACGACCATATGTTTATAAGTATTGCACTTTATGTAATTTTTTCTATAACATCAATGACCTTATAAATAGTTTGGTGCCTTGTTCTCACTTGAATTTGTTCATCAATAAATTTGTCTTTAACTTTATGCTTATAAATTTTCAATGTTTCAAATATTTTTAATCCTTTGTTAAATTCTTTTATTAATTTCATATTTTCTATTTCCGGAAACTCGTGTCCATTATTAATACAATGCGTAGCTAAATTTGATTTGTATATGTTTGGTTTGATATACGCGTTTAAATGTTCTTTGTATCTTTCTTTTAATTTCTTTTTTGTTTGTCCTACATATAATTTATTACAAGTTTGACATTTTATATTATATACTCCATTTCTTTCGTGCATATTATTTTGATTTTTGTTATTGTTTAATAAATTTTTAATTTTATTAACAGTTTTATATGTAATTTGTAAATTTGTTTCTTTAAATAATATATATATATATATATATATATATATATATATATATAATAATAATGGATGTATGTGTGTATCTTATGGACGCCTAAACCTTTGAACAGAAGTTAATTAACTTTGTAGGAATTGTTTAGTATATTTCCAGGAGGGTTCGTGAGAAGTTTGAGGCAGATCCAGCCAGAGGTCTCTGCCCCAGACGCTTAGGATGGTTCAGTGTACAGCCTTCTGACTCTAATGTTAAAATGTATATCCACTGCCTAATTTATATAAAAAAATTATAAACAGTGTAAAAATAAAAACAACACTATTAATTATTTAAAATTATAAAATATAAAAATTTAAAATCGCTAAATTCTATGTACAGCTATTTCCTCCTCACATGTTGACCTTAAAAGTAGGATCGCCAATAGTACTCTTGCGAAATTTGAATCCACCAAAGCTGCGCAACGGAATCAGACTGACACCAAAAAAGCTGACACCCAACTTGATCGAATAAGAAGTCATAGGTGGCAAGTTCAAAAGAGAGATGGTCTTAATCCACGAATAGCGAGGTTTTAACACGATTTAGCCTTCGATTTCAAACGACTACAACTTCCTTTGCGTCTTGCATTCGCAATAACCATAAACAAGACACAAGGACAATCATTGATCATTGGTGGATTAAATTTGGAACATTCGTGCTTTTCTCACGGACACTTATAGGTTGCAGCTCACGTGTGGACACCTAAACATTTATTTGTATGTTTATATCCCTAATGTAATGAAGAAAAACATTGTCTATCCTCTAGCATGGCAGTAAATGAAATATAATTATTTAGACATTTGATTTACTTTTCGTATTGGAAAGTTAAATAATAACTTTACATTTTCCTAGCGCCGGGTAACGTTAGTAATAAAAAGCAATTATATATTTATGTCAGAATAACTTGAGGGATATTTCAATTTTTATTTACCACCAGTTATCAATAACAAGAAATCAAACCTATAATAATATTAGACTATTAATGAGACTGTGAAAAAGGTTTAAATTATTTTTATTTCTTATCGTTGTCAAAATATAAGATAATTTTGCTGTTTAAAAGTAAAAAAAAAAGAATCAAAACGTTCATTTTATATCATGGGTTGATTTGGACTTATTCAATAATATAATATTTGAAAAAAACATTTAATTAGTTTTAAAACATTACTCGTTTCTATTCCAAAGTGTAATCTCCATCCTGAACATAGTTCTCGATATTTTACTTCATTTTATGAGATTTTGTCAGTGATATCTATGTGATTGGTGTTTGTTATTATTTAAAAATTTGTGAGTTTATGTGGTGTTGGGTAGATCATATATTATATATATAAATTGATAGCTCCTAAAGATCGCAGTTTAAAACTAAAACGTAAAGTATCGTTGTAAAACTAATTAGCGATTGTATGAAGTTTGTGTCTATAAATTCTCGTAACCAACAACACTATTCACAAAAATAAAACTATAAAAATATTTTCATTAATATTATATTAGCCAGTTTTTTTTTAATTATTTTTAAAATAGAATCATATTTATATCAGAAGGTTTGTTAATCATCTATAGATAATAAACTAGATAAGTAGTTCTTGAATTTTATAGTCTATTACGTTCGGTGAATCTTACTAATCACTTAAACAATAGTTTATGACTATCCGAACTTTGAATTTAGTAAATTTGTTAAGACTTACTGAGACAGAACGTTTTCGATCGCTATGTGCCGATCTTCATCAGTGTCTTCTGCTTGGAGATGTTGGGTCAAGCAGTGACGGTTTTAACGGTAGATTTTCGATAGTATCGAAGAGTATGTGTGATTTGTATTGTGTTTGTTCGTTTAATATGTTTGTTCTTTGTGTTTTGTGTGTCTGTAAATGTCATATTGTTCTAGTGTGTTGAGATGAGGTCCTTTTTTGTTGATGTGTAGGACTTCTAGGTTATGGTAAATGTCTGTGTGTTTGTGTCCTGTATCTTTTATGTGGTTGTAAAATGTTGAGTTGGTGTTCTGTTTGTGTTCTTCGACTCTTTGTTTAAAGCTGCGACCTGTTTCTCCAATACAGAATTTGTTACATTCGTCGCAGTTCAGTTTGTATACGCCTAGTGCTTGTAGTTTATCCTTGTTGTTGGTGTTGTGTTGTATTTTGTATTGTAATTTGTTATTAGTTTTATATGCTATTTTGTATCCTATTTTTTTAAATTTAGGCGATATAACTGTTTCATCTATCGAAAGAAGAAGTGATAGGAATGATTAATAGGTTTACTCAGGATTAAGAAAGTGATATAAATATTCATTAACTGGCAAAAGAAGAAAATGATATCATCGTATTGTCAAAGTCTCCTACTGTAGTAGCTACTCAAAAGATTTTACTCCAATAAATATTTTGGTGGCGTGAGTATTCTCGGTTCAAACATAATGCATTAAAGGATTTGAAATAAATTGTATTATTATATTAAATTTTATCATTTCATTATCACCTTGAACGTTTTACTTCATGCATTATAATTACTTTGCTACTACATTATAATGGATATTCAGAAGTAGTTACTAATCCAAATACGTTTAGAGTTACAATCCCACAATCTTTCCACACTTACTTTCATAGACGTTCACGATAAGATAATCACATTTTAAATAATAATTTACTAAATTCTGTTATTTCAATGTTTAGGTTAATCAGTTTTATAAATATTATATTACAAATATAATATGTAAAATGGTAATCAGATGCAAAAGTAACTAGGCACACGCAAACTGGAATTAATCAATGTCGTAATTCGTTGTAAGCAGACGTGCGGAATGTAACTATCGATTATACCAGCGCCGGTCAAACTACGGTCCTCGGGCCACATTCTGCCCGACCAAAACTTGTATGTGGCTCTTTTGATCATCCAGTGAACATTGAAAAATATAATCACACATTTATATTGTTTTTTTTAATGAATAATTGAACATATTTCTCACACCAGCACATATATAGGAGCAACAGCTCACTATTTTTTAATACAACCTTAAACAATGGCAACAATAAAAATTGTTTATGGAAATCAGATCGAAGACATATGTGGTGGTTAGGGTAAGTGGTAACGGCGATGGTAACCTTTGGTTTTCCGCCGGAAATAATAATAAATAGTAATTATAATTAATAATTAAAATAATAATGTACTGGTGTGTACCTCAGAAACTGCTCTCTCCATAACTATTGACCCTCAAGTGATATATTCTAAAAACAAAAGCACACCTCAAAACCTGCAAATGTTGATTAGCAGAGTACGGTATACTTAAATACAAGTTTTCATCAAAATCAATGAAGTTCGAAAGAGTTCTATCAAAATACAAATTTACAACGTCTTTAACTGGACTATATCTCGGTTGTTTTTCTCAGAACATCTCGAAATATTATAAAAGTTCACTTAAAACCTCACTACATTCTCACTTATTAATGCACAGGGTCTACAGACTAGTTTCGACCATTTTATTTCCTAGATATACATTTTACAGTATAAAATGTTTCGAATGGAACGTTTTGATATTTGAATTTGGAAATAAATTAATTAACCATTTTGGACATAAAGTTTAAAGTCTATGAAACTGGTTAAAAACAATCGGATTGTTTGTTGAGACGTAAGAAAATAATATCAGATTTCAAGATCTGAATTTTTGGTCTGTCTATTTTACCATGATTTCAATGACATGTGAATAGTTTGAATGGGAAAATTAGGTATTTATAAATGATACTTTAAAACTAGTATATACGTTTTCTAATTACGTGGTATAATTCATTTGAAATTGATAGAATCAACGATTGAATTTGGGACGTACACCAGCACCGGAATTACTCACTTGTTTATTCCAATTGGCGATTGTTATGCAAGGTTTGGCATTAGCTTTCAACACATGGAATTCTAGTCACAGTTGAATTTAATTCAAATTAACATAATGTGGTCAATGTTATTAAGGAGTAATAGCTAAATTAGTTTCATAAGGAAAACTTAATGCTCTCAAATAAACTCAATAATTTACTGAATTTATATATTTTTGTTATATGACTTGAATGTATTATTAAATTTTTAAAAACTATATTTAGTAAGCAAAGCTTTTTTAGCACAAACAAAATATTGAAAAAATGTTTCTTTTTCAAATTGGTTACGTTTTGAGAAACATCACCTAATGTTCAAAAACCAGGACAAAAGATTATTTATATGCGACAATTAACTATGGAATAGTTCTAATAATAATAGTAGTAGTAATTAGGTGTTATAGAATTGACGTTGCAGTCAGTACAAACGAATCATGGTTTATTTGTACGTTTTTCGACTTTAATTAAAAATTATATATTATTAAATACTTAATTATTGCCAATAATAACTTCCATTACCAATAAAAGCTTCGATTGTATACAAACTTCCCAATGTTTCTGTTTTTTCCGGTTTATGTATTTTAAAAAAATTCTTAATCCGTGTTATACAAGACAGTTTAAAGCTTTAACGACTGTTTCTTTTCTTTTAGACTTTTCCTAATTCCAAACATCGATTGAATTTTATTTTTATACTCTTAGTGTTTGTAAATAAGTGCATTCAAGTAAGTTGTTAACTTATCCGGTAGCAAAAACGTGTATAATTTCTAGTTTACAAAACTTAAATGTATTTGTTTATTTTGCTGTGGTTTGATTGTTTTTGAAGTTATAATATTCGTGAGATGCGTGTAACCTCTACATAAAGTTGATCTAATTAATAAAAACGTTAAAAGATTCCATAATCCAAGAATATTACCTAACAAGAACATTAACAAAAACATTCCGCCGATAACTAACTTTGTGTTGTGAAATATATTACAACCTAATACTAAGAGGCCATACTAGCTACTTCGAAGAATAATCACTGTTTTGATACAACAAACTAAAGTTAAATTATAATAGAGAACACAAAAAAACCTTGTACTATAACAACGTTCTATTAAACTAAAATTCATTTGAGTTGCAAAGTAATGATCATCAGAGGCTATAAAAGAAAAACTGTTGAGTTTGTGTTGGGATGAGAGGGGTGTATGTTGGGGGGAGAGGGGTGTGCGTTCTGTATTGTCCATTCTGCAACAATAAAGAATGTCGTACTTTTACTTATTACTTTAAGAAAAGTTCTCTTAAAATTTAAATGAACCTGATTATAAGGTTATAAAGATATATTGGTATAAATGTTATTGTAGATATATATTTTATAAGTAAACAACTCTACAAACGTATTTAAAACAATTTCAAACCTTTTTAAAAATGTTTTGATAGTTATTTGGAAATGTTTGTAAATATACTTCGAAATTGTTTTTCTATTTGGTTGGAACAGTTCTAGAAAATGATTGCATTTTTTCTGTGGCAGTTTTTTAGCCCCAAACCTGCCTTTTCAAGGGCTCTTCACCTCTAGCGCAAAGTCACTGCAGGATAACAAACTACCTTGTAGGCTGTGCACTTCTGTAAAATCCATATTTTATTTACATAAAATACACTGACCCTGTTACTGTTTTATTAAAGAAGCTTATTTCGAAAAATGTATTGATGTAAAATAAGTTCTAACTAACACTATTACCGTAAAAAGTTCCTCCTTATCAATGTTACATAATAATTATATGGTACGTCATTGTAACAGCCACTGAAAAGCAATCTATTATTTAGTCACTTTTTTCTAATTACTGACAAATAAGGTTTAATCAATGTTACATGATCGCCTATGAGTGTTCTACTCTTGATCACAGTCACTTAATCATTGTTACCCAATCTCTGTCATATAACCACTGTAACTTAATCACTTCCATCCAAACAGTCACCCTATTACTGTTTTGTAATCATTACCACGTAAACAATGACACTAAATCACTATCACGTAACCGTTGACTATTTTCACTGACACTTAATCACAGACACGTAATTAGTCATTTAATCACTGTTATGTTATCACTGCTATGTAATCAATGACTTACAACCACTGACACGAAATTACTGTTACGAATTCCTTCTATCGTAATATTTGTTACTTATTCACTGTTATAACCACTGTGACATAATCTTGTGTAACCCTTAATAACCGTAAGGTAGTATTTACTACATAATCGCTGCTACATAATCCCGGTCACCTAGTCACTGTCACTTAATCATTGTCAACCAATGGCTGCTTTGAAATCACTGTCAAGTAACGAATGACACTTAATCACTGACACCTAATCACATACACGTAATCAGTCATTTAATCACTGTTATGTAATAACTGCTACGTAATAAATTTTGCTTAATTATTAAGTGACTTTTAAACACTTACACTAAATTACTGTTACGAATTCCTTCTATAGTAATTTTTGTTACTTAATCACTGTTATAACTACTGTCACATAACCTTATGCAATCATTAATTACCGTAAAGTAGTATTTACAACGTAATTACTGCTACATAATCCCTGTCACGTTGTCCCTACCACGCAATCACTGTCACTTAATCATTGTCAACCAATAGCTGCTTTTAAATCACTGTCAGTAACAAATGACACTCAATCACTGACACCTACTCACAGACACGTAATCAGGCTTTTAATCACTGTTACGTTATAACTGTTACGTAATCATTTTCGATTAACTTATTACTTTTAACCACTGACACGTAATAACTGTTATGTTTTCCTTCTGCCGTATATTTGTTACTTAATCACTGTAACATCCTCTTCTGCATCATTAATCACCGCCAAGTAATATGTATCACGTAATCACTGGTACACAATCACCACCACCTAATCACGCAATCACTGTCACTTAATCACTGACACGCAATAATCAATGGCACTTAACCACGTAATCAATTTCACTCAAACAGTGACTTTTAACCACTGAAACTAAATCACTGTTAAGCATTAATTTTATCTATTTGTCAATTAATCACTGATAAGTAATCAATGCCACTTAATCAAATGTAACCACGTAATAACTCGCACTAACTCACCATAAAGTAATCATTGGTTCTTAATTACAGACACATAGCCAATGTATTTTAATCACGCTTACGAAACTCCTGCGGCTTACGAAATCACTAGCACCTAATCACTGTCCATTAACCAGTGATTTGATCATTGTTAAGTTGTCACTACTAAGTAATCAATGTCACTTAGCCACTGTCTTCTAATCAACGTTTAATGACATTGTATACTTTTATTGACACTACCTATTTACGTATTTAAATAATTGTTACTTAAACACTGCCATTTAGTTCTACGTTATCATTAATCACTGTTATGTAACCATTGCTAATTAATCGATGTCGAGTAATTGCTTATACTTTGTCACTATAATCTAATCACTATTTTCAAACTGATAACATAATGACTATTTTCACTATGACTTTCATAATCATTTCTTTAACAACATTCCGAAGTCAAGAATTTGTAAGTGCTAAGCTAAATTATAAGTAAAATCTTTAATTAGTTGCTTTAGAAAAGTAAATAGTCAGGAATTCCTAACAGACGGGATTCTATATAAGATGCCTTTCTTATCTTTATTCCTTTAATATCTTATTTTCTCAGAAAAGGAGCAGATAAGCTTTAGAAGACGAGCTCTTTACCTCATTGTTATATCTTTAAGTCTTTCCCCTCCTTTTTAACTGCTCTATAACGACTATTACTTTACGCAAAGGGGTTTTCCTTACTCAAATTTACATATTCACCATATTACGTGCATACACTTCAAACTTAAATCCGGCCATTTAAAGAATCAGTAAAAGACAAAAAAAAGGTTTTCTGAAATTCTGTAGTGATAGGAAGAGTAAATTTTTTTTCGTTTTAAAATAATTGCGGTAAATCGTTTTTTAAGTGTGTGCACTGTTTGTGTCGTTATTTAAAACAACTACTTTGGTTTTTGAAAAAAAGAAAGTCTTATTAAACATAATAATTATAAATTATGTATAATTATTATTAATTAATTATTAATACTATTAAATATGACGTATAATTATTATTATTATATACGTTTCAATAAAAATGATAAACTTTTTTATTTGAAGATTATACCTAATTAAGAATATGACATTTCAATCTGTAGTGTAAAACATTACAGCTCTATTAACAACAAATGTTACAAAATAATAACTACCTTTATTATTCCCCAAAATCAAACAAATTCACAAATAAAAATGGTAAAACCACTTTAAAACGTGTCTACTGTTATCAGTAAGAAATTAACCCAAAAACAACAAAATCATTCATCTTAGTAGTTCCTGCAATACTGATATACGTAGTAACACTGCGAATAACTTTACAACTAATTAATACTAGTTCCACGTTTAATGGGCATTTGGTAATAACACATTATATTATTCGCTCATTTTTAGTAGAGAAAAACATTAGGACAACACAAATATAGAAAAATATTAAATAATAAAAATCAAATAGGACAGACAAAATCGTTTCAAGTCAAAAAAGTGGTAGTAGTCATGGGAAATCTATTAATGACATTGTAAGATAGTTATGGGATCTTAGAGTGGGATTTCATAAACGTGAGAATATTAGAAAGGTAGAAAGAAAATCCTGTGTGTACCATTGTGGAAGGTAGGGTGTTATATTGTGTTTTGATTGACTAAGGTTCCACGAGGGGACGCTCTGCCTGTTATTTCTGTCTTTTCGCTCTATTAAAGTGACTACACTTTTCTAATGGCAATATAATCAACAAAAAAATATGGCACCAGTGTATTTTTCACTAAATAAATCAAACTTTGAATATAAAAAGTCTATTAATGATATAAATAAACCATACACTCTTGTAGTGCATACACTTATACACAAAGTAAGGTGATACCTTACAAAGTAAGACAAGGTAATACACCTTATCTGTATAAACTTTCACGGTATTCAGAAGGCAAAAAACTTGGTATTATTCATTTTCAATTTTGAAAGCTAGAAGTTTTTTTAGAAGGCCATAAAACTTAATTCATGACCTCTTTACAGGATAAAACAACAAATTAGACTACTAAACCGTGGTTTAGAACCTTCATGTAGATGTCATTTGCGAACATATTTACGACTCACGAAATCACGGTTATGTGTGAAGATGGTCTTCTACAACGTATAAATCTTCTTTAATACAACTTTAATTGAACGATGCTTTTTACACTGGTTGACTTTTTACCAATTTTATTGGTTAAACTCCAGTTTTGTTATTGTCGATTCGTGTAAGAGTAATTTTGTAACCAGAATTGTCATAATCATTAACATTATTCGTTTGTGTACCAACTTTTGAAAATTAAATATTTTTATAGTTTAATGAAGTTGTAAGTTGAGTAAATGTATTACAACTTATTAGGAGCTTGGCAAGAACGAAAGTATTAAAACGCTACTGCAGAGAAACTCAAAATGTATCAAGATAAAGTAAAAACTAAAAGAAAGTAATGAAGGAAAATTTAAGTAAACTCTTACACAAGTCAACAAAGAAAAATTTGATTTTTCAAAATTTTTTTTATTATTAATTACAACTTTCATAAATATGTATATACATACGTCAGAATAACAATTTTAAGTGGCCAAATAAATATTCAGTTGCGAAATTCCTTGCAGTTTTTCATTTTTTTTATACATGGTATTGGACTATCACTTTTGTTTGTTACGTTCATAGGTCTACGCTTTCTTTTTTTTTCGCTCTCATTGTGTTGTAGTGAATTTTCCTTTCCCATTCCTTGTGAAGAAAGGGGTCGATACCGCTAATCCAGTTTGTTTGTTTATTTTATTTTTTACATTCATTTTCAATCGTTGAGCATTATTTATGATATTGTGTGGTAACTATGGCAACAATTTAAGGTTGTATTATGAAGGTTTTGACGACTACTAGATGGCATAAAAAAAATGCATACACTTCCTTGAGAAATTCACTTCTAGCTATTATAAGTTTGGTTTAGTGCCAAAAGCACTAAACTTTAAACATGAAGGTAAACAGTTGGAATCCAGCCTAGACCTCCCCCCCCCCCAATTTTAAAAACTTAATCATTGAATACATATTTGAATTAACATCAACTGTCTTTCACTACAGGATAAAAGAAAACTATTTGAGCGTGATTGGATGAATAAAATTGTATTTTATTAACGATTGAAAATGTGTACAATATATTTATCAGGGGACTGTGAGCTAATAGGAAGAATTTAATAAAAATTGTATTACCCCTTATTAGACGAGATAGAAAAGAGCACTTTATTTTGAAGGCTCAAAATTATTTTAAGGTTGGCTATATCGATTTTCTTTTGTACCTAAACACTTTACACACGACTCTATAATTACGTTTTATAAATAATAAAACAATAATAAAGTTTATACATCATTCAAAAAAACTAAACCGACGATTTCGATAGTTATATTTAGTTTATTTTTCACACTCTTATCATTTCTGAACAAAAAAAATCTGGTAAATAGATAACACATAAGGGCTGTGAAAGGGGTAAGGGAGCCACGCGCGTTTAGGGCGGGTCTCCGTTCATTCAGCGACCTTGAACGAATTGATCGCACCCCCACTCGACGCTTAAGACGCCTAACCCTCTCCTTCTATTCTACCCTTAAAAGCAATTACACTGGTTGATAATATTCTGTTTTCGTATTTGGTAGACAGACGAATTCTGATCAGGTTTTAAACCCCTCCCAAACACACTTTAGAAACCAAATGAAGCCAAATTGTAATGAATGAAAAGAGGATCAGCTGACGGTTTGGTTAATGAAAAGAAACAGCTCGACAGGCAACGTGACTAAATGTTCGCAATTATTCGTGGGATAATCGTTAGCAAAAGCGTCTGTTTCTGTGGAAATTAACGTTTTGGGAAGAGTTGAAAAATTTACATTGAAACTAACTAGATACTTTTAAACTTAATTAATTTAGTTTTAACTATATACAGTTGAACACGTTATAGGGAATAAGTTTTAATACTTGAGATATGTTAATAAAAAAGCCTTTAGTAAACTTTGTTGATTACCAAGTGTTTTAAGTAAAATAAGCAAAGCACTATGGATAATTTTTAATTTCAGAACAATTAGACAAAAGACGTAAAAAAAACAAACAATTGTTTCTATCAGGTTTTTTATAAATTTGAAATTTGATTAAATTGATGTTATATTAATCAATATAAATATTATATGCAGCAAAAACGTATTAAATACAGAAAATATTTACTTCATCAAGTCACCCTAACGCCTCTTAATAAAGGTTAATTTAGGTTAATTTTGAAATTAAAGTAATACATTTTAATCACTCCAAAATGAAAACGAAAAATTAATAAACATGTCTATGTACTCAACCAATAAATTTATAGTAATGTAAAATCGACAATATTATTAGATAGAAAATTAATGGAAAAATTGCTTCTCAGACCTTCATACATGAAATCATACTACGAAATGAACTTATTAAAAAACGTTCATTTAAATGTATTACTGATATTACTAACTTTTATTATTTAAATATAATTATTGTCGGCGTAAAATCTGTAATTGGAACAGATTAAAATTCATGAAAGATTTTTGGTCTTAGTAATAATAACTCGCTGGTTACAGTACTTAATAAATTGAACTTTAATATACTAAAACAATATACTAGATCTACTAATTTACATTTTTAAATCATAAGAATTAATGGATAACTAGTTTCTTTGTAAAACAAATAGAAAGTTTCACAACCTAACAGTTGTTAGTGTTATATGTAATATTATCTTACAAGGGTTAATGTTAACTATATTTATCTTTAGGTGATAGGTGACTCTGATATGACTTGTAACTAAAAACAAATTAGTTAATACGCCCGTTTTCTGAATTTATTATATTTCTTTTAATTTAATTTTGAAAAATTGAATTTTTAATGACGATCCTCAGAACTTCTTTGGCGTCGTGATCCCTTTTGTGCCAAATTCCTTTTATCCTCTTATCTCTGGCTCCCAAGGTTGTACTTCTACTCCAACTACTCAAACTGCTGCTATCTATATATCTCCGGTCTTCTTCTTCCTTCGGCTGTCTAACATGACCTATATCCTCAGACGTTCTTGATTTCTGTCCTCTTCGGCTTCCTTAATTTTTATTCCTTTAGGCCAAAACTCCATTGACCCTGCATTTTCGACTCCTTGATTGCTTCTCCCTTCCATTGGTTCCCTTTCTCCTATCTTCTTTAACAATTATCTGCCCTTTTCTTGCTTTAGCCAAGCCTGACTTTTATTCCTTTTTGTCTCTCGGTCGTATTAGTTTCTTTGTCCTTCTTTGTAAGCGTCTTGTTTTATAAATTACTGCTTTCACCTAAAACAATTGACTTTGTTAACTAAGGATCTATCCCTCATCAATCGGCCTACCTTCCAGTTCATTGTTTGATCTCCCAGTTTATAAGTTTCTATTTTATGAATACTTATAAAATACCTTACACAGCTACCCTTGAGCTTATAGATTATTAATAGAATTACTAGACTACTATATTTTGTTAGACTGCTTGAAAGTAGGTTTACACAATGGTTTTTTCAACCATAATCTGTACTTACATCACTTTCAATTCCAGCGAATGCGCTATTTCGATGCCCGAGCTCTGAGCTCCAGCGCTTTTTAAAAGCTAGGTTTTCACACCATTAAATAACTCACAAAAAGTATGATTATAACATAAGTTTGTTACATTACTAAAATAAATCAATTATTTTTGTGAAATAATACACGTAGAAACATTTATTTTACTTAACTCCAAGAATAACTGAATTTGTTAATTCTTCGAAGCCGGTGAACGAAATCCTTCACACCTCTCTATTATAGCATCTATGTTAACAGGGTGGGAAGAAACTTAAATTAGCAAAATGTGTTTACGTTCTCAATCATTTAACTAAATCTATACTTGGGTATTATGAACTTCAGCTTACCGAATGTAGATTCACAGACATATCTAGATAAAAAAAACATGATATTTTCTGAGCACAGTCAGTTAAGTTGGGCAATGTGTCCTTTTCAACTGCTTTCAAAAAAACATAGTGAGATATTCTTACTATACTCATCTTCATTTCTGTTAGGAATATTTCTATGTATTTGAGTACAGTTTTCTGCCAGTCCTAACGTTATAGTATTTTCCTCTGTTGTTGGTTTCGGAGTGGCTACATTTTCAAAGTTTAATTGTACTGTTCGCCCAAACTTTAAGTTCGTCTTTATATACTATTAGCCACGCCCCCAGACCTTGCTTCCTATTGGTCCACGCCTATTCTTTAACTATTTTATAATCGAATTTCCTTGCAGTTTTCCATTTATATCTTTATACAGTATTTTGGTATTAGACTATTGTTTTTCTTTGTTACTACTTATTCACTTTTTTTCTAATATATGAAGGTGAGGGAAATCTATAATTTCTCATTCTATCCCCCTCTTGTAATGTTTCACTATAAGGAGCGTTTCTAATTAAATTCTATCTATGGGAAAAGTAGGCTCAGTGCCAAAGTGATAAATTGTAAACATGTATTTTCTCAGTTCGAATTCAACTGGTACATCAGTTTTTTTTAAAATTTAAATTAATTAATAAATATATAAAAACTGTATTAACATTATTTGTCATCTATAGGCTATCGTATTTTATTAACTGATTGAAAATTTGTACAATATATATATATATATATATATATATATATATATATATATATGTGTGTGTGTGTGTGTGTGTGTGTGTGTGTGTGTGTGTGTGTATGTATATATATATATATATACATATAAGAAGAGCGTGCGTTAATAGAAGGAAATGAAAAAAATTGAGCATACAAAAATTGTATTCAAAGTGAATATTTCAAATGTTATTTCTCAAAATAACGATATAACTTAGTTTGGAAAACAATCTTATAACACAGGCTGGGAAATTCGTAAAAGTAAATTTGTCTTGGAGCAGGATCCTTCGACGTTTGCCAAAATTATAAACCTGGCTCAGTTGGAGGTAGACACCACCCTTCTGCTTAATTCAAAACAGCTCTACCTCAAATAAGCGACCCTTTCAACATGTACCATAACTTCTACTTTCCCCAATACCAGGAGATAATTACTGTCCTTAGTCCTACCTAATTCTATTTTCTTTCCATATCCTTCATGGAAAGCGGGCATAACTGGGAGACCCCTCTTTATACACAGTAGGTCTGTTTCAGGTAGGCTACCATCTACATGTGACATCATGATCCCTCCTGTACTCTATTCTGTATTAGGGATTTTTTTTGTTTCCACTTTAGTCAGTTCCTATCCTTCAAAAGCTATATTATTGACACTAGAAAAGTAAACCACGTTCTCTAAAAGTGACTTGGTACGTCAATTGAGGAAGCGGGATATTATTGAGGATCACACAATTGCTTTCCAAAGCCTGAAGTAGATTAAATTCTTTAAAATAAAGTTCGTAAATTTTACGGGGCGATACGTATGACGCCAATTAAATCTACAGTCGCATTTAGGATATTAGTTGTATATTCTCTCTTTACGAATGTGACTCTACATCATCTCTTTTGTTTAGAATAGCCTACACCTGTTTAAAAGTCTAAAATAATAACAAAAAATACCTTTAGTAAAACCAATATGAAAGCGATGCAGTTGAGTAAGACGAAATAAGTAGCCAAAGGTGGAACAGGTGAGAGATGTTCTGTACCATCTGAAGACCATGATATTAATCACAATGGTAACAAACCTGTATTTTGTAGAACAGACTCAAGTAGCAGTTCCAATAGTTCTAAGGAAACTGTTGAAAAATACCAATCATGAAAAAGTAAAATGCTCTCTTCGTTCTATAGATACTGTCATGAGCAATAGGCTTTCTGTATTTCGTCTAACGCTAACGAAA
Organism: Prosapia bicincta; assembly: GCA_036971475.1. NCBI lineage: Eukaryota > Metazoa > Arthropoda > Insecta > Hemiptera > Cercopidae > Prosapia > Prosapia bicincta. Next base: position 360,973,251 of record JBAIZL010000001.1, on the reverse strand, counting down.
AACTAATTTCTCGACCTCATTATTCCGGAAGTTATACCATGGACGGAAGCGGATCTTAGAGCTACACTGGACAGACTTCCTTCATTTGTGAGCTACTCACAGCCAGGAGATTCACAATCTACACAAACATGTATCGTTTTACTGAGGGATATGTTACATTATGTGGTAACAAGGATATCTTAGGAACAATGTAGTAACAGATAATAGTCTTGCCTTTCCGTTTTAATAAAAGATAAAATTAAGTGTGTGAAAATGTTGTGTGGTTGACGTAATTTATGTTTTGCCAAATACAACTACTAAATAAAAATTCCAAGATAAAAATAAACCAATTAAAGTAGATAATCTTGATATTTAAAACCAAATAATCCAAATGTACTAATAACACTTCTAAGCGCTTCAAGATTACAAAACGAAAAAAAAATTTCGTTTATCAACAACTAACACAATGTTGAAAAGAAATATGCTCATGAACTTGACGGATATAAATTTCCAATATTCGTTCACAGAGTACATTTAGTTTATCATATAGTTCAGTTTCGATATCTTTTCCAAAATTGAGAAATTGGATCTTTTCTATTTTATCTTGGTTAAATAATATATTCCATACACGTTTAAGAATCGTGTATTAAAGTATTTTGATAATTATAAAAGACAAGTATGGGTGTTACAAATATGAGTATATGTATATAAGTAAGATTTACTTTAAACGAAATTCTTAAGAACTGGTATTTTTCTTGGTGTATTTTAAATAGCTGTGTGTGTGAGTGTATGTGTGCTTGTGTGTATGTACGTATGTGAGAGAGAGAGTACATCCACAAGTAACCCATTAAGCTTAGACTTTGCGCTGTCACTCTCCTCTCTCTTTCTTTCCCACATACCTCTCTCTTTTTCTCCTTCCTCTCTCACTCTTCCCTCTCTCTTTCCCCTCTGTCCTCTCTCTCCTTTGTCTCTCTTTCTCTCTCTCCTCCAATTTCAGCGAGAACATCTTGACCTTGCTACAGACTTCATATCATGATTCGATTGTAACCGTCTCAGAGTTTCGTAACAGGAAACGCAGAAACCTATAAGATATATATATATATATATATATATATATATATATATATATATATATATATATATATATATATATTACTATATTGACAAATTAACTTTGTCGATGTGCTCCATTTAACTATTGTAGTACTATGTACCTGAAGGATTGTACTTGAACAATGTAATGTCCAATATAGTTTCAATAGACATTTATTGGTTGATTTAAAATATGTAATGAAAACATTAGGCATTATAGTTTTATTTGTAACACATATACAAAACAAGATATAAAATTAACTTTACTTATTTTATAACGATAACCAATCTTTCTGAAATGTTGAATAGTAAATACCATTTTTAAAAGATTTTTGAAATATTTAAGTAATAAAGTCGAAATCTAAGTATTATCAATAAAAAATTATTTTAATTAAAAAGTACACTTACAGGCACACAATAATATATAGAATAAAGTTAAATTTTTATTTTTTTTTCACTATACTCATACATGTTTAACAATTTATTTCATGAACGTGTTTGCCATTTCGTAGAAGCGGTGATAAAAAGAAAGAGTCGATGACATGCCGGGGGAAATACGTCTTCCTCGTGAATAAGCAATGCCGTAAGGGGTCAACATTGAAGACTTTGATCAATTATTTGTAGGGCAAAGGCACAATGGTCGTGCTGCCGGAATTGCATCACGATATGTTTATTCCCGACGCAAAGTTCGTGTCCTCGCCTCTTCAGAAGAAGCTAATCGATGATGTCCCTAATATATGAAACTAAACACACAAACACGTGGTCGAGTGTCAAAGCAGTTAGTTATTCGGAGAAATATATTTCAATGCTTCAAAGTAAATGGTTATTCGTCATTACTTTACAAAACGTATTCCAAATATGTTAAAAACTTAATTTTTATAAATTCAGTGTTAACGCATATTTCACACAATACATACCAATAAATTATTCTCAAATATGTTATAATACATTAATATATGTCTATAGTACTATATAGCTAAGAAGGGTACCTACGTATTATATGGAGGCACTATTGTACATGTGTTATTTAAACTCGGTAAAATTGCACATTCCCCACCCCCAATGCACGCGTATAAAATAGATCAAAAACATGTCCTAAGGCTACATTGATAATTATTATTTTTGTTATTGTTACGGAAGGTTAATTTTATATACCTATATTGAAATATACCTTTGAAGTATCTGATCAGGACAGATTTGGTTGTAATTTTATACATTTAACCCAAAAAAAATGTACACATGTAAGCTAAGGATAGAATAGATTACACTTTACGCACCTGGCAAAAAGCATTACTCCGCGGAGGTAGACGTCTAACTAGGTAATGTTGTATAAAATTACAACGAAATCTATCCCAACTGGAGACTTTATATATATATTTAAATATACGTATACGTAGTACGGCACGCTTTTGATACTCGGACCTAATACTTCTTACTACTTTACACTGTATATTTTTACTCATTTTTAATTTGATAAAAAAAAACTCTCGTGTAAAACAAATATTGTTATTCATATGGTCTTAGAATATGTTTTATGTAGTCAGTTTTGGAGCCCGGTAAAAAAATTTCTCTACAATAGTAGCCTCCATATAATACGCGAATACCGTGAGAAGTACCCAGTTAAAATAAATTGTTATATAAAAAACAGTTCCCCACCTAAACAAAACGTTAGCCTCAATGAACGATTGACCATTTATTTCTAACATTTGTTTATGTTAAGACATTTATGTTGATAAATAATTTTTGCTTTATAATCAAATCTACTCTAAATGGATGATTTTTACTGCATCATTGTGGTATAATACAGTGTGTGTGTGTGTATAAGAAAACATTTAGTTTGTATATGTTTAAACTTATATCATGTTTTGTCAAGTTCAACCGTTTGGCAATTTTACCGTTACCAAAAACATTTCTTTATAACCTAGTCCCTCCTAACCTGATATTTTCTAAGTTTGTTGTAAAATAGCTTCATTTTACCGTATCATAAAATAGAGCTATATTTTATGAAGAAACCTTGAGTTTATACAGTTTCATGTGTGTTAATTCTTTCACGATGTTTAATTTTATTCAAAATTTAAAACAATATTTATGCTCATATTTAAACGCTATTAAACACTATTTAAATGATATGTGAAACAATTAAAACCTTGTTTAGAGTATATTTTTGAATAAAATATGTGAAAAGGAAAAACAGGCGTAAGCTACTATTTTTTTAAGAATCTTCACAAATACAAAATGGTAAATGGTTAAATACAACATGGTTTAAACCATATTAGTTAAATACAACCATTTGTATGGTTTAAACATATGAAAAACTAGTAATATAATATTTTGAAGTAAATTATTACTTACTTAGTAAATTAACGAAGACACGTTTTATTTAAGTTTCTTTTTGTTTTATAATTACAATTAATATAAATATGAAGTCTTATATATGTGTCAGAATAACAATATCAAGTGACAAAATAGAAAGCAAATTTCCTTGCAATTTTCCATCTACCTTTCTACGTATGGCGTTGGACTATTATTTTTGTTTATTACTATTTATACGCCTCCTTTTTTTCGTTTGCATTGTATTTTAGTTACTTTTAGCTTTCCTTTTACATTGTTCATTTGTGAAGGAAGGTTCGATACCGTTAATCTAGTTTGTTTGTTTATTTTATTAATTTTTAACCCTAGAGAATTATTTATGATTAACAATTTAAATTTGATGACAACCAGATGGGGACAAAAGAAAAATTCATATACATCTTTGAGAAGTACATCTCTACTTACTGGAAAGTTGATTCAATGCCAAAGTGCTTGTTTTTGAACATTAAGATTCCAAGTACGAATCCGTCCTAATCCCCCAAATGTTTTATATTTAATTAGTTAATAAATATTTGAAAAAAAACTTTATTACATCAATTGTCAATATAAATTTTACTACATGAATCACAATTTATTTTATAAATCCCAGATTTATCTATCATCTTAATTTTATCTTTAGGGTTACCTAATACATTTTTTAAGCTATTTAAGCTTTTGTAAGCTACTTTTAAATTTACCTGTTTAAAAACTTTATCTAGACCTTTTGTTAAATCCATATCAAATGGTAGGCTAATGAATTTATTTTTAACATTTTCTTTTTGTGTTATTAAGGTAGTAGAATCGTTTCTAAACTTTTTTAATTTTTGTTTCCTCAATATATTATCTATTATTTTAGGATCATTTCCATTGAATTTAGCGATCTCTTTAATTCTGGCCAACTCACATTTAAATCTATTTTTATGCAATGGAATAGAAATTAATCTATTAACCAAAGTGTTAAAAGCTGCTAATTTATGGGATTTGCAATGGTTAGAATCTACCGGGATATATCTATCATTATTTGTATGTTTCCTATATATATCAAATTCAATTTTATTATTATTTCTAAAACATAATACATCAAGAAACGGTAAACATTTATTATGCTCTATTTCAAAAGTAAATTTAATGTTTTTATGTTCATTGTTAATTAATGATAAGAAATGTTCTACGTTAACTCTTTGGTATTAAAAATTGCGAAAACATCATCTACATATCTAATCCATACTTTAGGAAAATACGGGAGTTTGTTTCTTAATTCCTTTTCAAAATTTTTCATAAAAAGTTCGGCTATGAAAGGTGATAAACTATTCCCCATAGCTGTACCATCTTTTTGTTGGTAAAACACATTGTTAAATGAAAAATAATTCTGAGTCATACAACATTTAGTTAATTTTACATATTCGTTAACTTCATTAATCTCTATGTTATTTTCAATTAAAAATTCTTTTAACAAAATTAATGTTTCAGCAACTGGTATGCTTGGGAATAGTGAACAAACGTCAAACGATACAAATATTTCGTCTTCTGTCAGTTCAATATTTTTCAATTTATTTATAAACTCTCCTGTATTTTTTATTGAGCTGGATTCTATATTAAATTTAAAATTTCCAAAAACTTTATTTAACCATTTTGACAAAAGATAAGTTGGTGAGTCAATCCCCGAAACTATCGGTCTCATCAAATTACCTTCCTTGTGTATCTTTGGGAGGCAATATAACCTAGGTATAACTGCATTTGAAACATTAAATTTATAAATTTCATTTTTTGGAATAACTAAATTACAACTTCTAATAATATTTACCGTTTCTTTTACAAATTTGTTTATTGGATTCTTTTTTAATTTCATGAACATTTCTTCTTTTAACAAATTATTAACTCGATTAACATAATCTTCTTTATTTAAAATTACAATAGTATTTCCCTTATCCGCTTTTAAAAAATAACAATTACGATTTCTTAAACTTTTGATCATTTCTAATTCTTGACTATTTCTGGTTCCATTCTTCTTCAATTTTATATTTTCAGCAATCTTCGTCTTGCAAACTTTCCTGACGTAGTTTTTATCTGTTTCGTTTAAAAACCTAATACCATTCTCAATATTACCTATTAGCTCCTCAATACCTTTCCCATTATTATTACGGAATGAATATTTCAATCCTTTATTTAATATTTCCATTTCCGATTTGGTGAATATTATATTTGTTTCATTTTTGACCAAAATATTATTATTATTTTGGTTATTAGGTTTATCTGATGTAGTTCTCATCAACATGCTTAATTTCTTTTCTAATTTTTCAACTTTTTTCAAATATTTATGTTCATTAACTCCCTAATCTTGTTTACAAAATGTGTCCCAATCTTCTTTATTTTCTTTTGCTAACTTTAAATGTAAATTATATAACTCCAATTCCACTGTATTTAATTTACCATAAAGGTATTTTATTTCTAAACTCAGCCATTTCTCCTTAGCAAATTGTAAAACTTTCTTTGTTCTGTAATTTTTAATTTTTATATTAATTCCTTCAATAAATTTAGGAGTTAAGTTCTTCTTTTTACATGTTTTAAGAAATTTTATATCCGCTAATACAAATTTAACTTGTAAATTTAATTTTTGGAATCTGTTATGCTCACTTGACCGAGAAGTCATATTTATAACTATATGAAGCAACTGTGGCGTAATGTTTATTTTTAAATAAATAAAATCTCTAAACCACAAATAACATTTTATTTAAACCTTATGTACATTTCGATTGCCCAACAATCATCTTCAGGGGTATTTAAAAAATACAACTAACTTTAAACAACATAATACAACAAATATATAGGCTTAAACTGGCAACTACTTCATCACGCCCCTTATTTAAAAAACTAGTACGAACAATCACGTTGCAGTAAATTCCCCCTCTACTTCTCGGTCAAACGAAAAGGAAAATATTAACCAGATTTAATGAACATATTAGCCATATAAAATTTCAAAGACCTGAAAAATCTAGTGTTGCAGAACATATTCTAAGCACTAAACACACTTTAGAATTAAATGATCTAAAATTATTGAAAAATGTTAATTCAAAAGGTCTTTTGAATAGTTTTGAAAGTTTGTACATTCACAAATATGACGAAAATAATTTATTAAATTGTGATAAAGGGCCTATCCCTAAATCTCAGTTATATTCATTAATTAGGAGATAGTTATAACTTTGTTAATAAGGAATATTATTGTTTTTTAGTAAAATTGAAATAGTTGTAACGGTAACTCTTCACCATGAGAGGGGGAAGACCGGACCAAGTTGTAGAGGGGGAATTTACTGCAACGTGATTGGTCGTACTAGTTTTTTAAATAAGGGGCGTGGCGAAGTAGTTGCCGGTTTAAGCCTATATATTTGTTGTATTATGTTGTTTAAAGTTAGTTGTATTTTGTAAATACCTCTGAAGATGATTGCTGGGCAATCGAAATGTACATAAGGTTTAAATAAAATGTTATTTGTGGTTTAGAGGTTTTATTTATTTAAAAATAGGAAGTACTGCTCTTTCTTGAGCAGTAAATCATTTTCTTTCAAGTATCCAAGATGCACATTAAAACTTTATTAACATTTCCCGATTATTTTCATATTTTTCATTAGAATAGTTCTGTATCGAATGATTGATAAAATATTTTCCTCATAAATGACTTCATTATTGTGTTAAGACGTTGTATATTATTGCGGTTATTTTATTTCAGTATCATTGAGTTTTGAATTTCAGATTATATATGAACATTGTCATTAAAAATAATGTTTTTTAAAAATTTATTCTAACTTATATGTTTGGTATGTGATGTTATAACTATAAAACATATTTTTCTTTACACACTTCCAGCTTATTCAGTTCTTTTACGTTCCTCTTTGCCAACAATACTGGGTTTAATATTTTATAATTGTAAACAATACAAATAATGTTACATGTATATAAAATAAATAAAAATAATCTCATCCTAAAGGACAATAGGTTGCATATCCCAGCTTAATAGCTTCATAACCCCTCAGAAGGATTTATAAAAGTATACAAAGACTTGACTCAATACAAATACCCTTTTATATAGTTAAACGTCTTTGTAATTAATGAGTAGGGATGGGCAGATACCTTAATATTACAATTCCGACTTTGAAATTTGACTCTGAAATTTGTCTTGCGATTCTCGATTCTTTCAAGTTATATAGGCCTACATGATATTCTCTAATAATGAATTAGTCATATGGTGAAGCATTTTAAAAGTTCTGTGTTAATTTCATATGCTTCACAAAGCGTTCGACCTTGATTTATGAATTGGAATTTCTGATAGGCTGACCAATATATTGGATACAAGCAATGATTTATCTTGGTCCACTTTGGTTCACAATTACAATATAACTTCAGTAATAGCCACTTTAGTTTGTATAACTGGAGAAATTGGAACTACCTTTTCTTTGTGTTTTGTGAAGTGATCGTGGTCAGAGAGAGAGAGAGAGAGAGAGAGAGAGAGAGAGAGAGTGAGTCAAGCACGCCCGAGTGATAGTGAGACAGCAGAGCGAGACAAGAAGTAAAAACAAACGGATCAGACATGTTTCTGATTGTATTTTATGTCATAAATAATAATAATATTTTCGTGATTTCGAATAGACATTTGCTTTAATCATTTAATTCATTCAAAGCAACTAATACTTAAATGAGATATAATTGATATATATAATTGAATTATATTTCCTATAAATTACACCACATACGTATTTTATCAGTTAAAAAAACAAGAATCGAAATTGGCGATTTAGTTAATAGAGAATCTAGTATCGACGACTCCTCGATACCATTAAAATAGACGATTCGTGAAATCGAGAAAACACGGCCCATTTCAAGCACTAGAAGTATTAAAAGTAGTTTTGTTTTAAACAAAAAAACATTTTGCGATAGTTAATTGAAGAATTACAAACATGATTGATTAGTTTCTGTTTAAAGATATCATGCTAACTCCCTATCGTGCTGACCCACTCTGATGGTAGTGAATTGAAGGAAGTAGATGTCATTGTATTTTGGCCTCATCGCCTTGTCTCTCAAATTGAGTAGTTTGTGGCAAGTAAACAAACATTTACTCAGCATCCAGGGAACTGTAACGAATAAGTATTTCTTCCTTCATTCTATAGAACAAGGCTCTCTATTTTCATTAACAATGAATCATTTTTTAAATTTTAATAATCAAACATACTCCCACATTTGTAGTTAGAAACTGAGGACGCTATCTAAGGACAAGGAAGTAGAGGCCCGAAAATTATAAGCCAAATTTTCATAAATCAAAGTCCGCATTTCAAATAAATACTTTAGTACTCTGATTCGCTTTAAATTTAGGATACAGAAAGAAGGCTTTAGGAAATTATGTAAAACAGAAAATAGTAATTAATTTTTCCGGTTACGTCAGGTAAATTTGTTTTTGTATTTATTTTTTCCCCACGTACTCGATTTTATCAAAAATAAACTATACCGAACAATGCAGAAAAAAATTAGGAATAATTTTAAAAAATATAAGAACTTCTGCTCACGCCCTACAAATTAAAAATTCGGGATAATAGATATCAGTCCACATCTTACGTAAAACGTTACTAATTCAACGTTTTTTTTACATGTTAATTCGCAAAATGCCTCGAAATGTAATTAAACTTGATGTTGACTCCCATAAAATTACATTTAGATTATGTTTAGAAAATACGACAACTTTAAAAAAGCCCTATTAGCAGCTTAGCACATTAAACCCGGCACTCAAACGTTACACCATTATGAAACTCGTACACGTGTTTTTTTTTGCGATAGTAAGTCACAAAATTGCTCATAGTGTCCAAGCAAACACACACAGACACCATTCCACGCACGAAACAGAATATAATGCATTGAATAATTACAAACCTTATATTTTTAACTTGGCCTACGATGGAACTTACCGTGCAAAGGAGCGAGAAACTGAAGTATTAAACTTGATTGTTTTTTGCAAATTTGTAATTTTTTGAATCAACAGCAATTTTAATTACATTTGTAGAAATTTTGCAAGTTACCATGTCAAAAAAAAGTCAAAACGTTGAATTAGTAACGTTTTACGTGTGCCGTAGAAGGAGGGGGAAATTGCTAATTTTTTTCGTATTCCTGTTCACGTTCATCCCCCTGAATAAATAGTTTTGCTAGAATCTATTACGCGAGAACAGGAAATAAATACCCTATTTTTTAATGTGACAGTTTTACGACAAAGAATATTTACAATATTCTTATAAATTGGCGATGATTGTATTTTCTATGGTTTCCTCAATTTGCAAATTTAACCAGTGTTTTGGTCAAGCTGTAATTGTGTTAACTGGTGTCTATATATGTACTGAGGCGTCGCTTCTTTTACAGATTTTTTATTTTCCATTCCTTACGCTTTTCGTCTTCTCCTAAGCGAACACTGTTTCTAAAGCGATGAGTACGTTGTGAAACACTGCTTCTAAAGCGATGCGTACTTTGTGAAACACTGCCTTAGAGAGAAAATCACAATCTATGAAAATGTGTGTTCTGTAGTTAGCTGGATATAAACTGACAATCTCATTGTAGTCTTAAAATTAACTTTTTTTACTTTTTAAATGAGTTTAATAAAACTAATATCTCTACAATAATTTTGTAAATAACTTTATAAAATTTTTGTTAAACTTCAATTTCTTATTAATTACAGCAATTACCAATTGTTTTACCTTGGTTGTGCAAAATATTAAACAAATATTACTAGCCTTAATTTATGTTTTACATTTAACATAGTTTCCTTGTTTGTTTACTTTCATAAATTATTGTACTCTTATTTACCCTTCAACTCAAAAGCAAACATGGAATTGCATATTTATTGCTCCAGAACGCACAATGAAACGTTTAAATTTTATGTATAAATGTAGATTAGAGGTTTTGCAAGATTTTTTAAAAATTCACCCATCAAGATTTTGTAATGTGTTCTGCAATAGGGGTGGGACGAGGGTTAATTTCCGTTCCGAAAAAATCTTGAGTTGAAATTTACTTTCTTGATATAAAAATCAGAACCGACCGACGTTCAAAAATCTAAATTATATTCTACAAGACAATGCCAGTGAGAGTAATCATGTTTCGATTAAAAATAAAGTATATTCTCTCATGGTAAAGTTCTATCAATCTGTACTCGTTTCTTTCTTTCCATTCCAAAGAAGTGATTTAATATTTTTAGCTTACACAATATAATGAGTTATTGTAAAAACCTATTCTTGAGATTTAGAATATGAAAAATAAGTATATGCTTCTCTTCTTATATGGTTTTTTCACCAGAAAAATATACTAATGTGGGTAAAATAGGTACCAAAAACTTTAAGAATTTTCAATCAATTTGCATCATTGCATTTAAATAAACCTAAACGTGAAAACTTTGTTTTTATGTATAAAAAAATTGGTTCTGGCACTCGGGAATGTCCCGACTTGTTAGAAGTGATAACAAAATGGAGCTAATGGTTTCGCAAAAGCTTCAACGAAAAAATAATAAAAGAATGTGGGTAACAAAAAACATTTGTTAAATGTTTACTGAATACTATTTTTTAAATTCCAATCAGTGCTTTAAGAAGTATAAGACGAGTTAAAAATGTTTTCCTTTCACAAATTGGATTAAAAATACATAACTTATTATTATCGTTATATTGAATTATCTGTATTGAGATTTATCAAAATTTTAAAAAATAATATATGCCTATTTCTTAACTGATCAAAACTATTATTAATAATCTACGTATAAAACTGCTGTTCTAAAACATAACAAAAAATCAGCTGGTACATGATATCATATGTTGTAAGGTATACGTTTCAAGAATAGCGTGACGCGAAAGTAATGATTTAATCTCGGAGTAAGGAGTTTTTCGAAGCATGCCCAATGTTGAAAGCCAACCTTTCGCGAACAATTTCCCTCTAGGTAAGGTATAACAACCTTACCACGGATATTTTTTTTTTAATTTCTTCTATTAGCACTCTCTTCTTATATATATAAAAATACGTTTTCTTATTTAATAATTTAAAACAACATAGGTTATTCAAATACAAGAATATTTATTAATTTATATTCAAAGCTTTTCGTTGGTAAACAGTACCAACATCATCAGGAAGAAAATTACAGTAATTTAAGCTATAGGCCTCAATTATATATATAATATAATATTCTATATTATATTATAATATAATAATAGGCTATATATAATATTCTTGTATTTGAATAACATATGTTGTTTTAATATATATATATATATATATATATATATATATATATATTTATATATTTATTATAATTTATCTTTTACAAATTTTCAATAACAAAATGGATGACAATTGATGTTAGTAGAGACAGAACTGAAAATGAATGGAGTAAAATAAACAAACTAGATTAACGTTATCTAACCTTGCTTTACAAAAGACAATACGAAAGGAAAGCGAAAAAAACAACATAATGCAAGCGACGAAAGAATAGAAAGCGTATAAATAGTAACAAATAAAAATAATAGTCCAACACCATACATAGAAAGGAAAATGAAAAATGGCAAGAAAACTCGCTTTTTATCTTGCCAATGAAAAAGGATCTAAAAAAAGAATGTTCTTCGTTGAACTAAGTAGGAGTTGACAATAATTTGGTTTTTATATATTATATTACTTGTATTACAATGACTTCAAAAGAGCTGTGTTATTTTTCGCAGTCAAAAAACAATATTTTCATTCCAACTTCTGAAAATGTAGATTTATTATTTAGTTCAGTAGAACACATAAATAATACGTCGGTCTCCATGTTAGGAAAATAATCAAAATATTGAACATTAGTAAAATTTTAATAACGTTTACAGCAAACACTATGGGCCTGTATAAAGAAGCTTCCATTGTTGTAAATACCGCACTCAAGAAGCGAAACTAATGAGTTCAGAGTTAATCTAAACTCGAGATCTTACACTGACTGATATTGAGTATTAAAGCGTGTGGAAACATACCACAAGTTTTAGGCCGACAAATGCTTCTGTAAACTTTGAGCACAGAACAATCATACTGCAGAGGCATTGCAGTTAGTTCCCAGAGTATTCTGCAATTATATATACTTGCCTTTTCAAAAGTGAACTTACATATAATTTACAAAAACAATTTTATGTAAAACGAAAATTTTTAGTTTTGAATTATCTGAGATTGTATTTATTATTTAGCTCATTTTTGAATTTTTAAATTGTCGAGTACAAAATGCATATATGTAACCACTTTACCTTTTGTAAAACTGTCGTTTGACAGTTTATGTACTACCATAAACTGTTTCAACCAAATTTGATGTTAAGAAACTTTACGTTTACATATAGTTACTTGTATTGAAAATTCTAATTTTTTTTAAAGGTTTTCTATTATTATTTTATTTTGAGAATCATAATGACCTGTCAGTCCTAGCAATGTCCCACTCCCCGCTGATGCGTTTTGTAGCACGTTCATTTAGTCAGAACTTATTTTAAACTTCTGACTAAAAATTCATAATAAGGTCTGACTGATGAAGGTGCTTCGAAACGCATCAGCGGGGAGTGGGACATTGCTAGGGTTGGCAGGTGATTATTATACTCAAAATAAAAATAAAAGTATAAATCCCAACGGAAAAGTAGAAAATTATCAAAAGTTTTCTAATACTCTATCTTCGTATTTTTGTGTGTAACATTTAAGATTTATCGTTAGTTATTTCACATTTTGTAGTTTTTAAAACGGTTTTTAGAGATAATTCAATTTACCAAAACAAAAAAATTTTGCTTTACTTAAAAAATAGCAAGGGCAAAGTGATAAAAAAACACGCTTTTCAAAATTTGTATAAGTACTGTAATAGATTTGGGAATTTTAAAATATTCAATCAATTCTCCAAGCTCTCCGCTGCTCAGGAAAATTCATTTAATTTCAGCCAATATATATATATACTTATACTTTAAATTCTACCCATGTTGTTTTATAACGCAGTGGTGTTATTACTGAAATTCTAACGAAAAATAAAATTGAGATAATAATGAAATAAAATAAAATAATAATATGTCAAGTCTAACTTATAATACTTTAGTATTTTATACTGTATAAATAAGTTTCTAATAATCATTGAAAATGACCAATTACAACAATGGGATACTTTTGTTGCTGTTATAAATTATGATTTTTTTCATAAAATAGATCTATATTACAACAAGAAAAATTGATGTGCCATTAGGACATAAAAAACGATTATAGATCGATTTTATTGACTGGATACTACGTAATAAAAATTATAGTTCGTAAATTTGTGTTTATTTGTGATGAATCGTCATTTTGTAAGAAAAATTTGATGTTGCAGGGAAATGGGATCAGTAAAGCTAAAAACAATAAACTATCAAGGACAAATGTATCGAATGTTTTTAATTGGATTCGGTATAGAATTACGCGAACAACCACCCTTAAACAAGGGATAATTAGTTAACATACAATTATCCACTCTTAGCAACTCATTGTTACTTGCGTCGTGTACCACATCGTGAGTAAATTTCAACCTCAAACCCACTATTTGGCTATATATACAGCCTTTTACAATTGTTTCATAAGGAACAATATTCATGTAAAAAATAATCTATATATAATAATAAATTGTGGAAGTTCGCCCAATAAACTCTTCATATATCTGTTTAGGCATTTATTACATTATCTGGTGCTTAGGGACGATGGTTATTGACCGTCTTATAGCCTTCCTACGCCACCTACATATATTTAATCAAATTTAATAATATCTTATTTAGTTTTAGTTATTTTAAGCTAGAATATGTTCAATAAGTTTAGTTAGTTTAATTTTAAATTCATTTAATTTTATTAATTATGTTTCAGGTTGTGCATTTAGGTTAATCTAAGTTAAGTGTATTCGTCGTATGCTTGTAACGTATATTATCAATGATTAGGTAAGTCGATGATAGCCTTATTGGTTGTTTCCAATGAAAAATCATTAATTTCACTACAGTTATCCAATTAAATATAAATTAAAAGAAAAAAATTTTAAATGATACATAATACCCAGTATACCGGAAAACGAAATGAATTAATCGAGAGCAAGTCTAGTTACACTTTAATTTGTGTATAAAAATATTTTTATTTACCGTTAACGTTTTAGAGATTAATGTAGTCTACCTTTCCTTACAGGTCTATATAGATTTTAGTTTACTGATAATGTGTATTAAATTTTCTTACAAGAAATAAAATAGATTCTGTGTAACATCATTTCTTAACATAAAATTTAGTCAATGATTCAATATTTTTGAATATATAAGAAACATTATTTGAAGTTTTTTAAACATAACCTCTAAAAAACCACTAGGTGAAAAAACCAGCAATAATGGAACGCCATATTTGGTTTGGAAAATATTTGCTTTTGGGCGTTTTTTTTTTATTTCCGGAGTGTCTGTTTTTCTCGTTGAAATTGTTAAGCAATGACGTCATATTTTATTGATTTTTCCAATGAAATTTCCACTGATATGTCCTGCACCATAAAAGTTTTACTCTCCAAAAACCAAAACACACGATTTACAATAATAATTACATAATTCGACTGCAGGGAAATAGAAAATTTCAAAACAATAAATTCATTATAAAAAATATACGAGCTAGCTTAAGAGTTAAGGTTATAAACTCAATAAATATATACAACTCACAACTACAAATAAACTTATTACTTTCACTAAAGAATGGGAACATAATTTGTAAAATTTTAACAAAAGTTACTTAACAAGTAACAAGTTTAACAAGTAACTTTTCTTAAACTATTATAGGCTATGTTACATTTCTTTAACTAAAGTTATGTTTGTGATACCATCACTGATGATGATGATGGTTATGACATAATTTCATTGAAACGCATTTAAAATTAAAGTTTTATAATTGTAAACTGTACATATATATTTCATGTGTTAATAAATTAATTGTTAATTTTTCTATTAATAACATATTTACATAAAGCTTAACAGGTAGAAAAAAAACTAAAAGTTTCAAAGTTTGAATTCCCCTCTACAACTAAGAGAGACAAAAGAAATTAAAGTTTATTGTTGAAAGAAACCTATTGCTACGTTCTTTAAGTGATTTTTTTAATGAAAAGTTTTTATCTTTATTTCATTTGACATTGTTTTTAAAGCAACGATTAAAATGCTTTCCATGTTTTTAAAATTCTAATTGAAATAGAATTAAAGAGAAGAGTTGAAAGGTGAAGGTTCTGTCAGAGTTAACATTTTCATCGCGTCCATTAAAAGAGCATTTAAAATATAATTAAATTATTCTTCTTTTGTTTTTTCTTTTATTTTCCAAAATTAATTCCTTGTTTTAAGCAACAGTGGAATAACTTTATTATTATACAAGAGATTATTCAAAATTATCATATAGTTTTTATTTGTATTTTTATTTCATAAAAATACAGTAAAAAGGCCCAATAGCATATGCCCTAGTAAAAACCAATTTTTTAAAAACCTTTTTGTTATATTGGCAATAACTGGATAAGCTCATAATTACCAACAATATTTTAAAATAATTTAGGGAATGCTTTTCTTCATCTTAGTCCCAAGGATGATTGACGTATAAATACGAAGTACCATTTCCGTGAGATGATCGAATTTCAAATGCCAATCAAGGCTGTGGTTAGCGCTAACTTTTGGTTTGTCTTAACTTAGTGGTTATTTGGCTGTTTAAACTTTTTCGAATTCATTAAATTTGACATATGGTTTGTTTGATTAAACTATATGAATGCGTTTTGTTTCATTCGCAACACTTTTATTGTTGGTATTTTAGGTTACTTTCTCACTTCAGTATTAGCAGTATGTTAAAATGTGTTAGGCTATATTTAGCAAAAGTAATATGTTCTCTATGTTAGAAAAATTGTTTTGAACTTTAGAGGTTTTAGGTAGTATGATTATTTTTAGCAAAATATTTGTTTTTGTGTTTTTAATATTTATGCAAGTGAACAAAAAAAATGTTCATTTCAAATATAGTTTCAAAAATCTTAAACCCATAAAACTACTGGCTCCATATTAGCAGTATGTTTATATGTAGACCTGTTATATTTAGTCGTCTATATTCATTTTCAACATACAACTATGTTGTTGAAACAATATTTTTTTGTAGTTTAAAGATTACTGGTTCTTGAAGTTATGTTCAGCAAAATATTTAGTTACGAGTTTTTAATATATTCAAGTAAAACAAAACATATTTCATTTAAAATTCAATTTGGGAATCCAAAATTTAAAAAATTGTAGTCTACCGGTAAGAATTTATTATTAAAAAATGTCCAAAAACCAGTAATAAATACACCATTTAGTTTAGTTATTAAATCCCACAGGTAATTTAATACACAACTGCTATTATTAACTAAATTGTGTCTCATCGTCCACCCCGAGCCTATCTATTCAACGCTACCCACCATCTGTACAACGATGGCCATGCGAGTCTGGAAATCTCATCTACCATGTGCTTGTCCTGATCCAGTATAATTTATTCTACGCATGTTATATTATTTTCAATTAACGTATAACGGTTAGCATAAATCGTAATAAATAAAAGTTTTTATCAATATAGAAGAGACGCCTACCTTAGGATTTTCCAAGCCAAAAGCTACTTTGGCCATACTGGACAACTATGGAAGTTATCGAAAATACTAAGCGGTCTGGGGCCAATATATTCAATTACTAATTCTTGAAACCACAAATAGTACCTAAGCTGTTTCCAGACGTTTAAGATGCTACTTTAGGTATTTATTTCCTAATCCGACATATTCGATTTTAGTAAATAAATTTATTCCTGACGAAACAGAGAGTCATTAGTAATAAGAAATAAATTATTAAAACTTTCGCTCACGTCCCAAAAACCTAAAATTTTTAAGTATAGCAAAATGGGAGGTGTTCCTCCTCCTTTCCACGGCACACCTAAAACGTTACAAATTCAAATTTTTTGCTCTATTTTTGTTTGATATAGTAACTCGCAAAATGCCTCGAAATGTAATTAAACTTGCTGATGACTCATAAAAAATTACAAAATTTAATAAAATCAACTTAACACATAAATTCACCACCCTTTGCGCGGGATACGTTCTATTGTTTTTTGGCGATAGAAATAAAACGTGCTTAAATTTTCAATGCAATATTTTTGTTTTGTGCGTGGAATGGGGTCTGTAAGTTTTTGTTTTGTCCTTTTGAGTAAATTTTGTGATTTATTTTAGCCAAAAAATAAATATATGTATGCGAGTTTTCTAAATTTATACGGTTTGTGTGCCGGGAGAACGTGGTGCCGTGGTGCTAACAGTGCTTTGTTGAAGTTGATTTTTTTTTAATTTTTGTGAGTCAACAGCAAATTTAATTACATTTCGGGGCACTTTGCGAGTTATTACGTTAAAAAATAAAACCTACACGTTATATTAGTCAACAGCAAATTTAATTACATTTCGGGGCACTTTGCGAGTTATTACGTCAAAAAATAAAACCTACACGTTATATTTGTCAACAGCAAATTTAATTACATTTCGGGGCACTTTGCGAGTTATTACGTCAAAAAATAAAACCTACACGTTATATTAGTCAACAGCAAATTTAATTACATTTCGGGGCACTTTGCGAGTTATTACGTCAAAAAATAAAACCTACACGTTATATTAGTCAACAGCAAATTTAATTACATTTCGGGGCACTTTGCGAGTTATTACGTCAAAAAATAAAACCTACACGTTATATTAGTCAACAGCAAATTTAATTACATTTCGGGGCACTTTGCGAGTTATTACGTCAAAAAATAAAACCTACACGTTATATTAGTCAACAGCAAATTTAATTACATTTCGGGGCACTTTGCGAGTTATTACGTCAAAAAATAAAACCTACACGTTATATTTGTCAACAGCAAATTTAATTACATTTCGGGGCACTTTGCGAGTTATTACGTCAAAAAATAAAACCTACACGTTATATTTGTAACGTTTTACGTGTGCTGTGGAGGAGGAGACTTCTATTTTCCAGAATGTTTATTTTTTGGGGATGAATGAGAATTTTAATTATTTTTTTCGTAACCTTAATAATTTTCTGCGTCGCCAATATAATTGTTTTTCACTAAAATCAAAAAAGTGGGAAAGGGAAACAAAATTACATATTATTTCTTACAAGCAGGCTGTAAGTATTTGTATTATATAATTATTTCTTACACTATAAACTATTTCGTACATTACATAAATGCTAAAAATAATTTCTTTCGAAATGTTTCAGTTTTCGTAATGAGAATATAAGTTACAATTCGGAATAAATTACTTTTCTGACGAGCTTGTATTTAAATGTATCCTGTAGACAGGATAAGTAAGTAACTTACTACGAAAAAGCAAGTCACTTACGCCGCTTACGTTAACATTAAGAAACAATAAAACTAGTTATATGGGGCAGCTGAAAAGAGGTGAAAAGTATGAGTTTTCAAGGCTATAAATGAAGAATGAAACACTGAGAAAGATGTGTAGAAAGAAGACTGGATTTCAGGATATGAAGGTGGTTTTCTATTTATATCCCTTAGGTTGGAAACATTATGAGTAATGATGACCAATCGGATCGGTTAATACGGAGGATAATAATAAGAAGTATTTTACTGCCGCCAATTCGATTTACTTACTAGGCTTTAAGTAGTTAAAATATTTGTCAAGATAAGCTCTACTCTTCCTGGAAACACTATCACATTCTCTTTCACTGTAATGGAATAGTGATGATACACCCACATAGATCTACATAATGAATTTGATACATGGGAATAGATCTACATAACACATATACCATCAAAGTGACACTTTACAACAAACAAACGGGGATTGTAAAATATTTCGACAGTGAGACTAACCCCACCTCTCCCACCTCCTCCCCTTCTCCCCACCTTCGACCCCCCCCCCCTTCGAACATATGCACCATCCCATTAGAAATATTCAGTGACCTACGGTTGAAGAATTGTGTCACAAGGCCATGAAATCCGATGTGACGTGTAACAGAAAGAGCATTGGCTAGTGGAATACGTTTCAATCGATTAAAATTTTCGAAAAATCTGATATTGCACAAGATCTGTAAAATTAACTGGACTGATAGCTCTCAATAGTTATGTGTATCTAGGACACGGTATCTCAAAGTTTCCTCTAATAGGAGCCAATTGTTATGAAAAATAACATATACAACATTTTCAAAAAGAAACTGACATACAAACTCTCAGGTATTTACAAATTAACTTGCAATGATTGTCCCAATTATTACATCGGTCAAATCGGCAAGTCATTCTATACACGCTTCAATGAACACATTACCCAAACAAAACAAATAAACCCTAAATCCAGCTACGCAAAACACCTAAAAACACCCAACACACACACACACCGACATACACACTAATTTAAATGTTCTACACACATTAAAACAGAGTAAAAAACTAACAACCTTAGAAAAATATGAAATCTGCAACAGACCGGGAAAATGTATTAAACGATCACACACACTTTGAAGCCAATAGCCTCTTCCAGTACATGACACAAGACGCCGACACCTCACCCCACTCCACTGTCATAAATCTATCACCGTCATACCGTTTGTAAACAGCCAAAATGTCGCCAGTAGGGATAGAGGGATAAAAGCAACGATCGTTTTGAAACGAGTCAGCAAGTAAGCAATTACGTATTCACTTAGTTAGGTAGTTTAAAATTAGTATGAAAAATAAGTTTTCTTGCTGTATGTTACTATTAATGATTATTGTTATATATTTCATGGGGAGAACCAAATCGAGTTGTAATTGTCTACTACTTAACTGAACTCCAATAGTTGTTACTTGAAAACACAAAAATAAGTGACTGCCTGCTCCAATCTATATGATGTAAGTGTGAAATATATTACACACATATTTGAAGACATTCAAATAAAAAGTGACAGTACTAACAGATATAGAATTGAAAATGTTTTACATTTTTATAATTGCTTGCCAAGGGAAATGGCATTGGTTACGAATAAGTACCCATGGAAGGGTAAGAATCCGGTGCCTTAAAACAAAACAACGTAGTAAAAAAGTCATATGGTAAAATCTGTCTAAAGAAAATTATGGTACAATCTATCTGGATGACAAACGTGTTCTACGCAGGTGAAATACTTTAGTTAAGTAAAATACTTTCGCGGACAAAGTTTAAGTTGTTTGTCTCTTTATGAAATATTCAAAGTATTTTCTTCACTAAACGAAGACTCACGCATTCGTGTTTATGATAAATCAAAGTGACAGATCATGTAGGAAACTTTTCCATATGTAATCAATTTTGCTGCCTAAATCTAGGTTATGGCTGTAAACAACTCAATTCAGGAATAGCATCAATAATATAGCTACTCATAATGTGCGCCTGATTAAAATTAGTTTTCCCTTGTTAAGAAATAATAAGAGTCGCTATCAATACTATATGCTTCCATTTAAAACATTGCCATTAGTGTGGTTGTAAATATAAAACCATATATTTGATACACTTTTTAGGAAAAACATATACAATCAGTGTTTAAAGTTATATGCTGTAATTAGAGCTCCGGTAGCAACGTTAGAGAACAATACCTCGAGGGATCACTATTCCAATTCTTATTTGAAATAATATGTTCACGAATAGGCCAAATCTTAATCATCTCTTGGACAGAAAGCATATGAGGCTATGACCGCAGCAGTCCTGTATATTTTGGTAATAAAGTTCGGGACATGCAGTGTTATAAAAGTATATAAATATCTTAATAATTATGTTAATCTAAAAGCGACATGTTCAAGAAATCTCAGGTAAAGAAATTTACAATATTTAATAAATTATATTGAACAATTTATAGAGGCATTTGCCTTCAGTGACCTGATTATACATGTTGGATACTGAACGGTTTTCTTTATAAAATTATAATTAATTTCCGTCATTAATTATATATCTCTTATTTGTATCCAAGAGTAAAGCTGAGTCCAAGATACGTTCCGAAACTGGCGCAGTAAAATCCGAGATCTGAAGCAAAATTATCAACCCTACAACTCTATACGATCCTGTTGTCTCAGCACCCTATAATATCTAATAATTGTGTGTATTTATGCGTAATAAATATAATATAATCCGTATTAGGCTTTATATAAGAGTTAATTTTCTAGTTTGTTTTACCGGTCAAATTGGACCCAATTTTTCAGTGTGAAAAAAGGTCTTACTGACCACCTCTTGTCAAAACGACCTGGCTAATATATTTAACTAACGAAATACTTGAAATTTCAAACACATTTTGGAATTTATTTTAGAGCTGATATTGTAATAAAACTTATATTTAATTTTTTTTTCTGTTCTATCCTTCACTCAACCAATGATGCCTCTGTCCCTGACCTTCTCCAAGACAAGGATTGATCAAGCGGTGAGCGCAAGAACATCTGTTAGACACAGGTACGCCGCGGAAGGAAAGAGCTGGGAATCTATCGCCAAGGACAACTCAACCGAATGCTGTCACGTCCAGTTGGCGGGGCCGTCTTTCGAACTCTGACAGGACACGATTACCTCCCTGCCCATCTGACCAGAATACGAGTATATACTCTCCTCAGCAGACTGCCCACTCTGCACAGCCCCTGAAGCAATTTTGAACGCCCAAAATCTGTTCGACTGCAGGACGTCTGCGATAAAGCATATGGCTCCGACTTTGAGCATCTCGCCTTCCTCTACTGGACTGCGCGGTACCGAATGGCTGAAATGCCAAGAGTGGGCGTTGGATAGAGTAAAGTAAGAGTATCTTCTGTTCTAAATTAAAGAGACACTCTAGTCTTTTACATTAAATGTAATGGCATTGTATTGTTAACCCTGAAATATATTTACTCATATGTTTGCTGCAGCTCGTGTAAAGGTTGTTTTACCTGAGATCCCATAATTTCCCTGATGGGTCGGACTCCGAAGATCGAAGCGGGATATTACAGGTAATGTGCAACTGTTGCAATTACAATTTGTAACATAATTTATTTCTTAAGAATTGTGTCACCTGTCTCGGCCTTTGGAGTAAATGGCGTAACTTTCTCACAGGCATGGCACATATCATATCCAATGGTTTCTAAACACTTTTCTCAATTTGTAATACAAAATAGTTTTGGAAGAGGAAATCATTTTAGTGAGCATGTGCAAAGTATATAATAGATGTTAAAAAGTTAGAAATTATAAATTAAATTGGATAAATTAAAATACATTTATATATTAAATATAAACTCATATTAAATATATTTAAATTACTTGGTTTTTTATTTTTGTTTGGTTTATACTCTTTAGTAATAGGACTATGTTTTAAAGGTATGTACATTCTAAGGAACTGTAGAAAGTATCAGTTATAAGAACTTATTTTGGTAATATTAGTACAAATATTTGATATAAGAACAAAGTCATGTCTCATTATCAATAAACTTCATAATTCATTGTTAATTTCCCAGTTTTAAATCATAAAAACTGCATTTAAGAAGTATTTATTGTAACCCAATTACCGTCTGGATTGAAAATATAATCATCCTCCAGAAACAACTGTCGTTATAAATTATAAATGAAGGTGAAACTATATATTACTTAGATTATGAAACGTTTAACGTGACTAACTATAACCACTGAAGAACTTTAGAAAACTGCCTTTAATTAATTTATATAAATAAATTTTAAAATAAATAATTTTTAAAAAACAAGTAAATTTACAGTGAGTGAAAGTAAAAATTCACATTCCAAGTTTTTGAAAAAATCACAAACATTATTTTATAATGTAGAAAATAAAGAATGAAAGAAAAATATAATATACGGTTCAATACTAAAATAAAAGAAGATGTTTAAACAAAAAAACATTTCAATACTTGTAACATTCTTCCGAAATAACCTGAAATAACTTACCAAAATTATATTTTGCATTTGGAAACTATAAGTAATTTAATTATGTCTGAGTGGAGGGGATACCAAAAATGTGCATTTGAAGCTTTGAAGCTTCCTTTAGCTTTCTTTAACACAATTTATCTCATGTAAATGTATAAGGGAATTTTATTTTGTCTCTCCTAAACAATGTTAGTGGCATAAAATTAATACATTTTTATAAAATGTATTTCACAAATAATTAAGCTGTTCATTTCTTCAAAGAGTTGGAAATAAATATTAAAATAAGTAAATAAATAAGTCGTAAAATTTTAACAAAAATGAGAAAATCTGAAACAGTAATTTAAAAGCAAACTCTCGCGACTACGTTCCTAACCAGTTTTGTTAACGTTACTCCAGGACTCATTTTCATTAAGAAACAACATACCACAAGTTTTAGGAACATGTCTCGTTTGGAAATATTTCGTGAGGTCGCAGAAATACTTCAGTTAACTTTGACTGTAGTGAATTGCACATTTTTTTAAAATTAATATTATTAAAATAGTATATAATAATTATATTTCTGTTCTATTAAAACACTCTTTGAACGAAAAATCTAAAATATTTTAGTTTAATTTATTGAACAATTTAATAGGACTTTTAAAATTATAATTAAGTATAAATTCTGTGAAACAAAACCAAACCATCATAAATAAAATTTTCAATATACTTTATTACAAACAATAATTACTATGCTTGATAATTAATTAGCCCAATTAAGATATTACCAACTTTTTATGACCAGTTAGAAAATATCATCATAATAATTTTCGTTATTAAATTCCGTAAGTCTTTTGGCTTGTTTTCATATTTTATTACGAATATTTTTATAATCACTTTTACAATGTAAAAGTGATAAATTAAATTTCACCGAACGTAATGCACTACATAATTCAAGAAAATAATATTATTTAGAAGAAACTGTACATTCCGAGATTGTTTTTGTAGCCCCTAAGTTGGTTTTATTGCAACCGTAATATACATAATGCCAATAAAAACAATATTGTAATTAAAGTGTGTTTTGTAACAATCACTATTTTTTTGTTCTTTAACCGGACTTGAAACGTTTAAAAACATATAAACTCTTGCTTTCACAATAATTCATTCTTACACAATTTGACAAAAACAGTCGAGCCTATGTTAGCACCATTCCTCTATGCCACTAATCTGCCTATATTATATTTCTAACAAGATGTTAAAAAATAGAATCTATACTTAACTTCTAATATTAAGGCTTCTTTTTCGTTTATATTATAAAACAACCTGACATTATCAAATATCTAAATCTATTCACTCTCTGAATTTATTCATTTAACTGCTTACCCTGTTGTGTTGATTTGAAATCGGAAATTTATTTCCTTATCTTTAGAAACCATAAATATTTGCCTTGAATAAGCGACATTTGTGGATTTCTTTTTGAACTATTTTATTTATTACCCTAACGTAGCTTCTTCTTAGAATCAAGATAATCTAATTTAAGTAGCTTCTGTTACTTATTTTGACCGTTTTAACGTCCTTTTATATAAAAACCTATGAATATAGTGCTATAGGAAATCCCAAAGGCCTATGAGAATGCTATGGAAGTAGTGCTATTTCCTACGCTGCAGACATTTGTCTTTACTGAGTTTCGTTTTAATCGATTAACGTTTTCGTTTCGTTGTTGAAGTAAACATTTCTTTCATAATTTGCAAAACAATAATTTTAACCGTGCTTATTTCTAAATAGCACCTTCAGATTCCTTATTTTTACCGTAGAATATAGAGTGGACGTTCTCAAAATAATCTTTAAACATTCAACGTATATATCCAACTGTACTTTCTGAATGTGAAATACAAAATTATACCATATACTTTGGTAATTGTATTGTCTTCTGCTTGATTTTACGCAGAAACACTGTTGAAGGTTACGGGCTGCAATTTTGTTTGTTTGTTTTTTTTAGTTATACTTTTATTTTGATCTTCTTCTTCTGGGTAGTGTCTGAATTTCTATTTTCAAGCATTCACGTCGAATATAACGTAGTTATATACTATATTATAGTTGACAAACAGTGTACAAACTTTTAACAAAATTTATCAACATTTCTAATCGTAACTATCTCGCTCCATAGCCTTAAGGATTAAGTCAAAGCAAATTATAATATAATATTTTAAAACATCGTTTTAAAAAGTCATTAAAATTACAAAACAGGTTTTTACGAGTTTTATTTTATCGTATATCATTTTAAATTTTAATATAGTTCTGCTATGAAATATCAGAAAATATTCCGTAATAGGTTTACAAAATGTAACTTCTAAAATCTATGTAGGGTGAAATAAAATCTAATGAATACGACGGTACCAATGACCTACTACACAAACAAGTTGTGCGCATGCTCAAGTCAGTTATGCAAATACTATTTCCCTGCAAACAATATTTATGGTTTTCATATCCATATGCAAAAGTTTTCTACTTCCTGGAAATGGAGACACACGCATCTAAACAGTGAATGCAAAATTAAAAGAAATAAATTATGGATGACTGTATCGAGCGCGCTTCGTGACCTCAAAAGATAGCGTACGTAAATGGACGTTTTAGGCAACGCCATCAAATCGTCAAATGCCTATTCAGTGAACATACGTTTGCTGGAAATAGATTTACAACTGTCATGGAACCATAATGTAGTTGCGGATAACTTCTACAATATAACCTAAATATATTAACTTTGACATAGTGACGAGACACTAAACAGCTAATTCCCTGCTATACATATATATATATATATATATATATATATATATATATATATATATATATAATTTATAAATTAAAAATATTTCAAAAACAAGAATACTTTTAATGAATATATTTATTCAAAGCTTTTTGCCGATAAGTATTCTTGTTTTTGAAATATTTTTAATTTATTAACTATATTACAAGAAAACATATCACCATATTTAATATATATATATATATAAAACAATTTACAAATACAAGAATAATTTATTGAATTTACAATTCAAAGCTTTTCGTTGGCAAACAGTACCAATATCCAAAGGAATACTAGAAATTTAACAAAACATCTATTCACTCTCTGAATTTATTCATTTAATTACCTACCCTGTTGTGTTGATTTGAAATCGGAAATATATTTCTTTATCTTTAAAAACTATAATTATTTGCCGTGAATAAGCGACCTCTGTAGATTTCAAATGGGACTACGCTCAATCTTAATTACCTTTTACTTTTTAACAAATTTCTAGTATTCCTGAGGATGTTGGTACTTTTTGCCAACGAAAAGCTTTGAATTGTAAATTCAATAAATTATTCTTGTATTTGTAAATTGTTTTATTTCTTTATTAATACACAAGAATACATATTATAGTATATATATTATATTAAGACTAACCACCTATTTCCTAGGTATTCAATTTTGTAATAATTTGGCCAAGATGATAATTGGTTTTCGCAAAAAAAACTATTGTAATCATTTTTTCTCATTAGTTAGGAGGTTTTATTTATTTAAAATACAAAATTACACCACAATTGCTCCAATTTGTGACTCACATAAGTAAATTAAAGTATTATAGCTTCACAATAGTTGTCGTATAAAACGAGTTCACCATTTAGACTTTAAAACCTCTATGCACGTACCTTTATTTGATGATGAGTGCATATTTCACAAATAAGAGTTATAAAAAATGCCTAAAGTAACTAGCTGTGTTATATACTCATTAGTAATGACTTTAACAAAAGATGAAGTTTTCAGCGAACGTCTACAGATTACCGTAGACTCGATGGTATTTTGTACATTTTTTTGAAATTGAAATTCATAGTTTGATTTTAAAACGTTATTGATTGCAAGGCTTGAACTTGATTTACCAAATAAACATCATTACCCTCCCCCCCCCCAAAGTAAAACTGCTTCAATTTAACAACAATGTGTACAGTAAAACCACTCATATCTGGCCCTCCTATTTCAGGAACCTCCGATATCCGGACGTAACATGGAAACAGCCAGGGGTTTGGCCAGCTGATAGAATACATCGAACAAGACGACACTACAGCAGCCAATTGTCTACTCCAAGAGTGAAGGGATATATCATCAAAGAAATGTGTTCAACGAAGGAAGTAAACCATCATGCCATCTTTTTTTTACCAAAACTGATAATTAATGTACATATGTATGTTCAGTACAGTATTCAGGAACTCTACATACAGGCATGTACGCGTAATTAAAATGTACGTACAGTTCTATATTGCATTTAAAATATAATTACAATCTTCAAGTGTAACTTATTTACCTAAAACTGTCAGGCTTCTACTTCTAATTGGAATGATTGTGATTACGTAGTACAAACGAACAACCTTAGATAACTCCTCCCATATCCGGATTTTTTGTTATCCTGATCGGGCTGTCGCCACATAGATCCGGACTTGAGAGGTCTACTGGAGATAAATAGGAATTAATTAAACTCACTTATATTGGCAACTTATGCCTAATTTTAGGTTTTAAAATGCCTTTCCAAATTTTCCTTTGGGGGTTCTCAGCCACCGTGAAACCATTTTCAGTTGCGTTATTGTATTGAATTTTTATATTGAATACATTTTTCTATGTTCAGTTTCCTCTCTGTTCCACCACGTGTTTTGGTGATAACTAATAAAAGGTTTTTAACCAGTTTGTAAAAACATACAACATGTTACAATAATAATACGCATCCGAGGTTTTGTATATACAGTAGTAGTAAATAATCAGGTATCTGAGAAATAGCACAAATTATTATATGTGTAACTAGCTTAATTCAATGTAACATTTACACCAACATTTCAACTATCCGCTTTCCTAATGACAGTTCTTAAGCAGTAAACGTACTGAAATAACAAACATAAAACATTATATTTCAGTCTTTATAATGGCCATAACAAAACTAAACGGCCACAATGTTGATGGAAATAATGAATTGAATTTACTTATTCCAGTGGCGAAGTAACCTATAACTGCTTGGATAGTCTAAGAATTTTCAAGTTTATTTTATGTTTTTTTTGTAAATCAAGTCTTTGTGGCTATTTTCACCCTCTGCAAATTCATCAACAATGCGATTACTGAGGTTCTGGTGAATTGACAGTTCGTGCAATAGAGATAACTCTATAGCAAATGTACTTCAATTTCTTAGTCTATTTTTTGTCACTGAATTTCTTAAGATGGTTTTATACGTTTTAATACACTCACACTTCTTTCACATCATGTTATTGGAAATGTGAGGTAGAAGAACCAAATGTGTTACTTGATCGTATTAAGCTACGGCTACACTGCACGCGTGTCCTGACGACATTGAAGTAGTCCGAAAACGTGATAGTAGTCAGAATATAGTGGTTACACGGGTCACGAATTCTGACCAGTTAGCCTCTGCTTCCCGGTGAGAAAAAATGGAAGGTGATAGTGACGACTTTTATTTATTGGAAAGCTATTTATTATTAATGAAAGAAGGAAGAAGACGTAAGTTAATGAATGCTGCAAGAGAAGACAAATAGGAACACCGAATATTGTTAGAAGATCTTTGTGAAAATTCTTTATAAAGTTTGTTGAGTACTTCAGGATGAAACCTGCGACATTTAAATTTATACCTAAGTAGATTGAGTAGATTATATCAAAGTACTTAAATTTTCGTGACTGTATTTCTGCTGAAGGAAGACTCGCTGTAAAACTGAAACAAGAGAAGCTTTAATTCTTATTCAGAAATTTACAAATAAAATTCAATAGTAAAAATACAAAACCATGGTATACAAAAATCAGGCAAAAAGTATAACCAAGAATCTTTATTGGTAATATGTAAAACTATTCATCAATGGGCTACAAATTAGATAGAAAAAAAACTTTCATTATTGATACGTGGTAATTGAAAAACTGATTAAAATTGTCTATTATATTAAGATAATCAACCCAATCGAGGAATAATAATGGAGGTAATAAGAAAACATAATACACATAACAAGAAAACATAATAAATATAACAAAAACAATGAATGAAAATCTATTATAAGCAATAAGCAAAGAAAACATTACCTCAAGTCTAGACATCTGTATGTAGGAAATACTAAGTCAAATACTTTTTTTTTAATATTCACGGATTTAAAAACTGACAAATGAGGGTAATCGGGAAGGACATTTGGTAAGACACAAGGGCTTCATGGAGAGGAATAGTTAGTGAAATTATATTGATCAGTGTTGAATCATCAGATTGCCAACTGTGAGAGGAAGATGTTGCAGAATCCGTTGATATTTTATTTTCAGCTCTATACTCCCACTGTAGTTCCTGTTCACAAAACACGTTTTGCATTTTAGTTCGTACCATCATTTTTCTTTGTTCTGGCCCTTTTTTCAAACACGTATGTAAGCTCATGAAAAAATGAAAATCCGCGCCTTCATTGACAGAAGTTAAATATTGGTATGCTAGTAATTGTTTCCTCAATCGCCAATAATTTATTGCATGGACTTTGTTGTAGCTATTTTTTTTTTTTTTAAGGAAATCACAAGTTGTTTCGGAATTGCTGCTGCAGTGGAAAAAAGTGCACTGCCGTGCACTTGTTATAAAAAAATCAGGCTTATTAACTTTTCGATATCCATGCCAAAAACAAAAAATTATCAAGAAAATTTACAATTACAAGAAGAACAACAAAATCTGAGTAGGCCTACACTGCAGATGGAGAGAAAACAAATGAGCTCGTCGTCAGCACAATGCGTTAACCTCAACATGATTTGAACGATGGAAAAGTTCTAACATGTTCGAGCGTGTTCGGAAGAAGCTGCCGCATGCAAAGTAAACACTCTCATTGCAAGCGCTTAGTTTGATTGTTCGGACGGATTCAACAGAACTGTTTTCGTCAGAACATGCATGCAGTGTAACCGTTCCATGATCCAGGATATTATCCAACAAAACCTTTAAGAATACATGTGGAAGTAGATCTTTTTAACTTCATAACAGTACACATTCAAAACTGCATATCACAGATATTCACATTCAAAAAAGGAGTACATTTTAAGAACTTGTTTCAATTATTTTGAGGGAAAACGTTTCTTTGGATTTTCATCCAGTAATCCAGCAAAGTTGAAGTTCTCAAAATCAATAGACCACTTTTTCATCTGTAGCATCGCGGTATCAACATTTAATACCCTATTGTTTTTGGGTCTGCATAAAATTATTCTCTTATCACTACGTTGCTGAGTTCTATGCTCTTTTTTGTTTCCTTATTTCTCATATTGCTTAGGTTATTTATTGCTTGTTTCATATCACCATTGTAGATATTTTGATTAGATGTACATTTTGACTAAATATACCTTGACTAAATGATGAGTGTAGCAAAATACCTTGCTAAAGAAACAGGAGGGAGAAAAGGTTTGGGTCATCATCTAATATCCTAACTGGTACTATAACACCATTCCCTATCCATTTTCATCATTATCAATGACGTACATAGAAGATTTTTCCAAGTACTTGAAGGAGATGCTATTGTTAGTTTTACTATGGAAAAGAATTTCTACAATGGTAGTAGTGACAATCCTAAATAGTTTTTCATCCTAGTGAAAGGTGTTGGACTCTACTCTCGGATTAACACCCAACAACCTTAACACAAGACTTTTACCACAATCGTGATGATATGTTCGCCAGTTTTTAAAACGCCTTCAGACAGTGCGTAAGAGCTTTTTGGCTTTTAAAAATTTTTTTTGATTTTTAGGAGTTCCTTGTAACATATTACATTAGTGATTTATTAGAAATACTGTAATCTTCTAGAAACTAGTAAAATATTTTCCATCTGTAAGTTCTTAATCGAACTGCAGATCTAAATAGCATCATCATTTTTCAACATTTGATAAAACTAACAATCGCTTCAAAATTGAACTTGATGCGCTCTTAGGTTAGATTTATAATTTTCAGTTGATAAACAACAATAAACGTAACACAAAGCGCAATACTATTAAAAATAATTAAATATTGGTGAGTAAATAAACACGGCACACTAATGAAAACCGGACGTATACTTAATAACTAAACCCAATGCAGCCAACGTAACAAATGCTTTATGTGCTGCTGTTGGTGTGAATGATGGATCAGGGTCAAATTACGGCGGCAAAATGTCGACTGGTACTAACAGCTCCCTTGGGCAGCTCGGGGTAGATAAAAACGGTCCAAGGGAACTTAGTTTTAACTTCCTTTTTTTGTAAGAAATTGATATTATATATATTATTTTTTTTTTACCTCGTAAAAAAAGTTTTCTGCATTATGATTTAGTACTTTTCTGATATAATAAATACTTATTTTAATAAAAAAAAATTTCTTTAAAAATACATTAAAAACATTTTTTACTGAAAATATTCAAAATATTCAAAATATTTATTTCAGATGTGTTCAGCTTTAAAAAAAAAAACGTTTTTGTAAATTATGCTATTTCTAAATGTAGTAACTACTTTCTTTTTCTTAAAAGAAGACAGTTTGTGGAGGTGTTTCCCATTTTTAATTATCCCCGTCTTACAGGAACGTGATTTTTTTAAGAAGTGTGTGTTTATGAATCACACACAAATAGATTAGCTTGAATTGAAGATGGGAATTAGATTCTACCAGTAATAAATTGTTCTGAGGTACAATTTAAGTCATTTCACAATACAATATTTTGAGGGAAACAAAGTTTTTTATGTAAGAAAAAATGAAACTAAACGAAGTAATTTTAATGTAAAAATAATATGTTTTATTTACGACGGTACATTTTTATAGGTACAATAGTTGTTTAAACAAATTGAATTTTAATGATGAACTATCTTACTTGTTAAAACAGCTGTTCTATAACATTCACTCGCTTTAAATTTGTTTTATCATTATTTATTTAAACAAATTAGATTTGCTTGAAGTGCTAGAGAGTTTCAGGTGCGTTTGTATTCAATTAAATAATTGTAGTACTTTTATTGAAGTATAAATTAAATATTTATCAATCGATGAAACAAACTGAATAATACCACTTTCATATAACAATATAGGCCTACAATTATTAAAGCAATATAACCTACGTGTTAAAACAGATGTTCTACAATAAAACCTATTAACGTATAATCAGCTGTTGTATGAAATTATGTGACAAAATCGATTGATATTCTCTATCCATTATTAAAACTAAAAAACAGAAACTAATAAATTAAATTTTTTTTTTTAAATTGTTATACCACGTTTTTACAATGAACCAAAAAGTATAAAATAGTTTTGTATGGCCCTTCTACAATTTTGAGGGAGGTTTTTAGTTGTTATGGATGTATTTGTAATACTTGGGGAGAAAGACGGGGGGGGCAAAGGCAATTGATGATAGGAGGTGTAAATTAATTTATTTAAAGTGAATCGAAAATGAGAGTTTTTTTAAATCTTGCTCAAAATATTTAATATTTAGTGAAAGAGAAATTGGAGAAAATGCGATAAATACTACTATTCTTGACAACTCATTTTGTTAGCTCATTTTGTTCGAGGTCAATACTAATTAATTAAATTTTTATTTTTATTATTGTACACTTTAGTTTTTTTTAAATAGTGCTATGAAATGTGCGAAAATGTTATGTAGACTTGGATGCATTGTCTAATTTATAAAATCCTTCTAAATTCCACCGTCTAATGGCACATTTAAACAATAGAAATAAAACAATGGTGGTAATAAACAAAATACAAAAAGTAAATAATCAGACATCTAAAGGATAATTTTGTAAATGGTGAAAATGTTTTCAAAAATGACTAAAACACAGGTTATTAAAACCCGTTGAAATGCAATAATGAGGAGGGTAGTTCTCTTATAATGACAGGCATTTATCATTCGATAGCTGATCAGTGAATCGATACGAGATATGAAATCAAAGTATGTATTGAAAACTACAATTCCACTCTACACTCTCGTAATATTTACAATAACCACTTCTGAAATACGGGCTAAGGTCACACACGCAATAAATGTTTATTTCTATATTTTTATTTAACGGCAAAAAAATAAGAACCAATAAGTTAATCCTCGCCTACTGAACGTTTAATTAACAAGTATATATAACGTGCATATTTTCTTTAAAATTTTTTAATACTTTTTTGCAACTAAGAGCTTAGTTTATAATATCAAAATATACAAAACTCATACAGGTAGACAATTTTTAACAATAAAGTTTTTTTTACAATGTTTCGGTACCATACAACCGCATTCCCTTAATCAGTGATTAATCTCCAATCGTTGTACAATAATGTACTTTGTAGATTATTCTAATAGTTTGGATTAATCACTAATCAGGGCAACACAGTCAAATGGCTGACGTAAACATGTTCCGATTACACAATAAAATTTTGATAATATTTGTTGTGTATATTTACTGTAGTTTCTTTCCCAATAAAATCAAAATATTTGTGTTTTTAAAGTTTATGTTTACGTTTCCATTTTTAAATGCATGTTTTAGATAATTCTTTTGGTCTGATTCCTCTTTTTCATCAACTCCTTACAATTCGTCTTTCCGACGTGTGCACTCGCGACTTTCTACTATCTCATCAATATTATTAGCTTAATAAAAACAATAATTCAAAAAGTGAATGAAAAATATTATCGTTTAACCAGTATAAGTGGCGAGGTCTACTTGACCATAATAGAGACGTGGGAGCTCTCAAACAAAGGTTTAGTATCGGTCCGCCACAACACTATATCTTGTTCCCCACTGTGCCTGGATGAGAGAGATATAGGACTGCCTGGGCTTCCATCTCCACTTGTCTGCAAACTCCGCCCTGCGAATCTCAAGTATCTTGCTATATCTCGTGAGTTATTCAAGCAGGTCGTTATGGTTGCATCTTAAAACACAGCAGAGTGGTTTTTGGTCGAATTAACATTGGAATGTTCAGTGGTTTACTTGAAAAACAGAAACAACGTGTACTAAGTTTTACGTAGAATTACAAAATTGAGCAAAAGGCCCTTCTACACCGCTCCTCAACTCCCTTTGTTTGACTGGCTTTTCTTCACTCGCCATTTAGAGCACAAACTCTAAGCTCGGTATTTAACTCATTAAAAGAAAACTCACACGTTTAAAAAGTATATGTACAAATTATTCTTTAGTATATATACAACTATTTCTTTACATCTACTTCTAGTTTGTACTAGTTCTAGTTGTTAAAGCAGACATTGTGAAATTGACCTTTATAAGCCGGATAAAATTTGCACAATAATTATAATCTACTCTTTTGAAATGAACTTGTACGTAGTCCAATCTTACACTTGTCCTTCACTCATGTTAAGTATTGTTACGTTCGTTGATCTCATAATTCCATTAGACCTCGTACAAAACTATGAGTGTAAAATGCATCTTTATTGACAGTAATGTGTTTCTTGCGTGTGGATGCAATAAATACTTTTAGAAATATGAGCATAGGGAAATAAAAAAATCCTTTTAATTATTTCTTTGCATGCGTAGTTATTTTATGACAAACGCAGGAAATATAGTGTGCTATATTTGAAAATGTTTTACAAAATGGCCTTCAATTATGAGTTAAAGTAATCGTGGCTCACCACGAATTTTTTCAGGCTACCACATTATTACATGCTATTTGATGTTTATATTTTATAATAAGGTTGGGTTAGTGATTGGTGCGTTTTATTAACTATTAAATGTTTAAAAATATTCTTTTAAGTTTCGTATTTGTTTCAATCTGTTATTTTATATGCTGTTTGTACTTAATGCTTATGAATTAAAATACTTTATATTTAATACAAACATCTCATTGTCAAGAATCTTGACTTTAATACTATTGAAATTCTCAACAGCATCGTCACGTAGCAAACACTAAGACACACGAAAACATTATTGTGTGTAGATATTCCTAAATAATAGGAGCACCGGGATTTAAGGAAATAAAAAATGGTGTATGTGTGTGTGTGTGTGTGTGTGTGTGTGCGTGGGTGTGTGTGTGTGTGTGTGTGTGTGTGTGTGTTCGCGCGCAATCAAAATATAAGTTACTTTCCCGTTCTGCATTTTTTACTACTCACCAACATTATATTCACATTTAGAAACCTCAAATAAACAAAACATTTAAAAACTATTGCTTCTAATTAAAGTTTGCAAACTTTTGTTATCATTGTTTGCAATAAAAATTAAAAAATAAATTCACCCATTATTTCTAATGAATTTCTGTGTTTGGATACTTCATTTTTCTATAATGTTACTGCTATAAGACTACATAAATTATTTACATGACCTTGAATAAAAAAGTTTATTAAGATAAGTTAGCCCCACTTCCACGTGTAATAGACTACGTATTTCTGTTATATTCCTATCCTATATATGTAAACTTTCACTTCAATTTATTCTTACAAATCTAACTAAATCAACTATTTTACTTGTTAAAACGAGAGTTTTTCAATTTAGTGGAATTTTATTTACATGATATTTCAAATGGATGAATTATAGAACAAGGTTTTGATTATGTAGAAAGATAACAAGGGTTAATCACATGACCATACATTACTTATGATTTACTGCCGACATGCAACGACTTGCGTGAGATACGGTTCCACTGTATCCTTCTTTCGGCGATTACAATAACTTTGTCACGTTTATAATAATAGATTCTTGTTTACGTATACATACTTCATCTCCTTAGGAATTTCCCTAAAATCTAAAAATTACAGTTTAAATTTTATATACAGTAGAGTTTTGATAATTCGGGGTAGATGGGACCGAGACCCCTCGGATTACCAAAAACTGGGATTACACAGAAATACCTATTCATAAGAAAAAAAGGAGTGTTAATAAGCCCGCATGTTATAGGTAATTAAAATTGCACTAAATAAATTTATAAAACTTTATATAAAAATTTCTTGGAAGCTCAACTCATTTCCTTAGCATACCGTATTGATATAATCATTTTTTTTTAAACCCGATTCATTTCCTTTGAATACCGTATTGATATGAAGGTTTCTTGGAAGGCCGACTTATTTCCTTTGCATGCCGTATTGCTAAAACATTTTTCGGAATTCGGAGTCATTACCTTTGCATACCGTATAACTATAAACATTTCTTGGAAGCTTGATTCATTTCCTTTGCATACCGTATTTTTATATAGGTTTCTTGGAAGCCCGACTTATTTCCTTTGCATGCTGTATTGCTAAAACATTTTTCGGAATTCGGGGTCATTACCTTTGCATACCGTATGACTATAAACATTTCTTGTAAGCTCGATGCATCATTTCCTTTTAAATGATAAAATAGGCTCAAATAGAAGAATTTAACATGAGCTGGAAATATCGGGACTCGGATTATCGAGACTCTTCTGTATTCACAATAATTCATACCGCTTCATTACCTCTAATAAATTGGTATATATCTATATCGATTCCAAACGTTACCGATACTGTGAAATAAATTAATTTTGTGGAACTCTATTTTATATAACTGTTTATGTCATTTATTAAATTAATGTTTTAAATTATTGTGTATCAGATTATTTTTTATGACCAAAACTGTAGTAATCTACAACTCTAATCTATTAAATCAGAGAGTATTGGCTATAGTTTAAAACCACGAAAACTAAAGTAATTGAGCATTAAAGTATTAAAAAAAATTCTAGTAGGAATGTTTTTAGTAAATATATTGAACTTTAATCAAAGTCTAGATCTAATGGTAAAACATGAGCTGAACAAAACTGAGCAAAAGAAGGATCCTGATGCAATAGGAGCAGGACAAAACGTTCAAACTTTAAAATATCGCAGATCGCTTGCAAATGGTGACATACTACACTCGTTGATAGTGACTCAATAAAACGATGATTGCATTAAAAAAGTTACTAAAATCAAAGCCACGATATCAGTTTAAAGCAAATATTTGCCTATAAGATGGCTATAAATAGCTTCAGTTAGGTTTAGAGGTTTTAAAGCTAAAAACAGATTGACTCATTTGTTTCACATATGGATGCTTTATAAGATGGATACTTTATGAATATGAATGTATAACGATGCAGTTATACATTATTTGTGCATATAAATGCACTTAGAGAATCTTCAAGCGCACAAAAAGAGATGTAGAAACTACTTTACAAGTTTTGTGATAGAACATATTACATATACCAAAAATTAGGTTTTAGAATACAATTTGCTTTTTAATGCATCACAATAGAGGTATTGCAGCAGGTGGCGCCTATGCATATACAAACGTACGATGATACTTTGTATGTTAAGGAGAAAGCTATGGTTATGCCATATGCGTATAAGAATTGCAAATTATAGAAGGATTAAATGTTGGCTACCATTTTCAAAGCGTCATGGTGCGACTCAAGAGGAAACAATCATAGTCACACGTTTCAGAAAATAATCTTCATAATTAAGAAAATAAATACTTTTGCAAACAATAAAAAGTTGTTTGAAAATCAATTATTTGTTCTACTTTTTAAGAAAACCTTGATGAGTATATATTAGAATAAGAAAAACAAAACAGTAACATTATCAACAATAAAAATACGAATGAAAACAGAAAAACGGAACAAAACTTTAAATGCAGTTGACCTCTTTACAAGATTTACGTACATTACTGTGAAATTCTTTTAAAATGTTTACTTGTTTAGTCGTTAATTATTAATTTTACGCAAATATTTAAACAGACATTTCTGCAATAATTATATTTTGAGCTCAAAAAGCTGACACACATTCCAAAACCTCATATTATCTCCAGATTGCGTACATTGTACTATCGTCCAAACATTTATTATTATTTTTTTCTGGTTTCATATTTCAGACTCTAATTTAAATTTAAAAAACTGGTTTGTGAGCTCTGAGAACAAAAATAAACTATCCCAAATTTATACATGGCTAATATTTTTAATCATTCCATGCCACAGCTGTTGCAATGAGTTCTAAAGCGAACAAGTGCAATTGTTAATCCGTCGTTCCGGGTTTTGTTGTAGCCGGCGCCTTCTTGGTTTTATAAATTAAGTCACTAAGAACACAATAGGTACAGCACGGTCTGTTGGCCAGGTGAAACATTACGCTCGTCGCAAAGGATTCTGTCCCGGTACATTTCTCCAGTTCAACGCAACTCTATGAACTGCTAAATCTTAATCAATAATTGAATTTTACAAGAGTCGTTGTAAAGAAAAATATATATTTAATTTATGTTGTATTTATGTACGTAATGTGAAATTTATTTTTGTATATAGATTTAAAAAATATGAACTGTATAAACCAAATTGTGATAATTGCTATACAACCGGAAAAATAAATGTATTTAGTATATATTCACAAGATTTTTTAATTGAAAAAAGGTTTATCATTACGTTTCTAAAACATAATTTTTGTTTAACAGCTTCTCTAACTTGGATCCTTAATTGAAACATTATCTGGGTTTGAAGCAATCAAACGACATGGCCAATTCTATGCTACGTCCTTTGTTTAAATCAATGCATTCCATCATCATCGTCATCGTACAAGGTGGCATTACGGTAAGCGATATCTCTTACTAACCTTTTTCCCATAGCCATGTGTATCATATAACTGTATGCTTTTGCGGGATAAAAGCTTGCCCGTGCCAAATTAATTTCTGGAAACAAAAATAAAATCTTCGGTACTATAGTGTAGCATTCTATTTATTAGTTAAGATATTACTTTATTTTTACCAAAATTAAAATGAAATTAATTCAAAACTATTCGCATTGTAAAATCTAAAAGCCAATGTAAGAGAAAAAGAGGAAAGAAAGTTTTTTGTTTACATTTTAAAGCGA
Source organism: Prosapia bicincta (assembly GCA_036971475.1). Classification (NCBI taxonomy): domain Eukaryota; kingdom Metazoa; phylum Arthropoda; class Insecta; order Hemiptera; family Cercopidae; genus Prosapia; species Prosapia bicincta. The sequence goes on along the minus strand of JBAIZL010000001.1, from coordinate 360,934,161 downwards.
TCAGCTAATTGACTAATATCGCTTACAAAGAATAAGAAAGGATTTTAAATATAGATTACATTGAGGAATGTATATAAACGCCCTTGTAGGGTTCATAGGGAGTGAGACGTATTTCCCCTACTTATTTCCCATATATGTTGCATAGCGTATTCAGTTCGTGATACTGAATTATGTCTACTTCTTAAAGGGGGGACAAAAAGGTGTCTACCCGTTATACCGAATAAGAAGAAGAATAAAGAAGGAATGCAATTGGATAATACTGAGAAAAAGACTTAATTATCCTTTGTTACTGGAAATAAGGAAAATTCCAGAACAGCCTAAACCTACTCTCGATCGAAATATAGAACTTGTATCTCCTTCCTGGATAAAGAAGAAGCAAAACAGTTTTGTCTAAACACTCTCTAAACGTATCAAACATTTCAAATAACGAAATTATCTGAAATCAGTTAAATTTCAACCTGGATTTGAAAAGTCAATCACTTGAATTTAATTGACGCGGAATTAAAACTCTAAATTTAATCTGCAGAATATAAATTAATCTCCCGGAACCAAAAATAGTTATTTTACTACGTCGACTTCCGCTGAAGCGCTCCAATAGTTAATTAGTGCGTTTGCATGTATGAACGTACTACTGTAATTAAATTGTGTCCAAATATATACATCTAATGGATAATATGTTGCCAGCTGGAAACGTAATAGTTATCCTGCAGGCAAGAGTTAATTCAGTTTTAATTTTAGCTTTCAGTTCGTTTGCTTATTATTGACTTTTTAGTTTATGAAAACCTTTGTGAAAATTTATTTCAATGTAACCTAAATATTAATCATTGTTTTTGTATAATCTTTTGATATACGTAATTATTTCATTGTTACTAAGCCAGGAACCTCAAGTTATCCGCATTCTGCATATATATATATATATATATATATATATATATATATATATATATATATAGAGAGAGAGAGAGAGAGAGAGAGAGAGAGAAAGACAGACAGACAGACAGAGGAATTCAGGGTTTCACAGGATATTCCTGAACTACGATCTCTTTATTTCTTTATGCAAAACATGATAAAAATATTTTCCATCACTACTTTTCCAGAATATTTTTAAATAAATACAATCAAAATTTAAAATTGTTGTTTAAACACTTGAATAAGGTTTTTTTTGCTAAGGAAAATAAGATTGATAAACGAGGCAATTAAATAAATTTATTCACTACAGCTAAACATCGGCAATTTATTAATTACACTCATCCAGGCTGAAACTGTTTTACTTCGTCAATGAAAAAGTCAGTAGAGGGATTTCTTGTGAAGTGGAGGAGATATGACATTTTGCATTTTCATATTAGTCATTTTTTTGTTAAATATTACGACTTTGTTTTTTATAGCAAAACCATTTCAGGCTCGATGAAGGCAACAAATAATTTGCCGAAACGTTGTTGTACTTTATATAAATATTTTTTATTGACTCGTTTATCAACAGTATTTTCCTTCACAAAAAAATTAAGTTTAAAACTCCAGTTAAAAGCCTCGAATGTTGCTAGGTGTCGCTTAGCGACTAGATAGTATCCCAATACAATATTTACAATAAAGGAGAAAATCAACAGTGTAAAAATGAAGAAATAATGAAGGAAATCGTCCCTGTTGGAAACAGATAAACAAATTATTTCAATATTTCTCAATTTTTTCATGTTAATATATTGTAAAGGGCGACATACAAGTCACCAAATCAGAATTTATCTTTGTTTTCACAGATTGAGAAAGTTGGATGTATTTTGACTTGTTTTATCAATTATAATCAAAATATGAACAGAGAGTATGAATTCAGGTTTTGTTTCAGAATTAGAGCTGAGCTCAGTAAAGTTTTAGAATACGAATTATATTAACTTCATTCTGCCTTTCCTACGTAGCTTCCACTATAAAGCTATTGTTCAAAACTCCACAGTTTTGGAACAATTAACATTGCCACATATTTCAAATTAGAAGCATCCAGAACAATTTTTTATTACGAGAGTATGATAATCGATATGTTAAAGTCTTAAGGAACAGTTCGATGATTACTTTAATTTTATTATCTTTTTCCACATTACTACCGTCCATTGATGATCTAATTATTTATGACGTTTTTTTAATGCATTTGTCATCTAGAAACCTCTTGTGGCTTCTATGGAATAGTTTATAACACTCAAAAATCCTAGTTTTATCCATAGCAGATTCACCATAAACCACACTCATGTTTATTAACCTAATCGATTCCTAGGGGACAAAATTTAATAAACATTTTTCTTTGTTTTAATAATTTTAATATAACAAATCAAAACTAAACACAACACACTTTCTTAAATTCTGTCAATGATTTAAACGTCTGACATGGCTCTAATATCCTACACCCTCAGGGTCGCCATGTTTCCGGTTATCGAAAATTAATGTTGAAATCTTATTTTCTATGCTTCTTTGTATCCAATTACTGCATCCGTTCGTATTGCTAAAAGCACGCTCACGCATACAAAATGTATTAAAACAAATTCAAGAAAGGAAAAAAATTATTTTCAAAAACCCATATAACTTTAAAAATAAAACATGCAGCAGTACACGTAAATATACAAAGACTATATTTAAAGATATTAAAGATTTCATGTTTTAATGATTTTTTAAAAATAATCACGCATATCTAACTGCCTGATACGCAATAACAGTTTTTCAACAAATTTTGAATGAACCATAAGCAGTTGCAAATCTTCCTGAGCCGAGTAGCATTTCTAACCTTCAACAAACGTTAACAGCATTGTAAAAGCGGGTGCAGTATTACTTCATGAATCATTTACTTTTTCTTGCACTATTTCTTGGTTAGGTTAGTTAATTGACATCTGTTTTGTATTCCGTTTCCGGTGATTCACATGTTGTAACAACAAAAAAGGGTACTGTACTGATTTGTTTTGAAAACATGCCGGTTATAAAACGTTCCGGATGTTAGGAAGACGTAGAAAAGAGCTTTTACTCTACGTTAGAGACAGGTGTACCAAAACTACAAAGAAGATATTCACCAGGCTTGAGAAAATATACAACCTGCCAAATTTTAAAGTTTATATTTTTAGTAGGTCTACATTTAAATTGAGCGTCTACATTTTCATGAAAATGTACATTAGTTTTTCAAAAGCCTAACTATCAACTATTTGGGTCAAACTGGTTTCTTCTTTTATCACTCGGTAGATCTTGTGTTAAAAGGAAAACATCACAGGGAATTGAAAATGATTACTAACCAGCACTAAAGCACAACCTAAAAATAATTCCCTTTGAGAATAGCTACATATTTTAGTTTCTTAAACATTCACTTTATCCTTTTTTTACCCTCTTCTCTTCTGTTGTTAGAGTAGTCTACAATAACCTACATGTGTTCAAAATATGATTTAATGTTGTTCCACCTAACGAACTTTATAATTTAAAATATAATAACTATTCACCTCGATTTGTAACGTTTTAAAAAAATGCACGTTATTTTACTTTAATGAAGGATTATTGATTTAAATTATTCATTTACCCAAAAGGTTTTTTTCAATCCATAAATGTTTTTCATTGGGTGATAGTATACTTATTTAAAAAAATATATTTTTATTTAAAATAAAATATAATATATAAAAGTAATATTTGGTTGTTTAAAATGGTTTTATTTCCTATTGAGGACAGGAACTCACCATTGCTTGTAAATGTCAATTTGTAATTTCAGAGAAAATGCCACCGTGATCTTTAACAGACTTGGCTATGCCCATGTACAACGTTGAGTCAATATAGAGCTTGTAACTGGTTTAACAGAAATGAATTATTTATTTGTTAAATGATATTAAAATACCGAAATATTAACCTTACAAATTAACCTTAAAAATTAACTGACAGATTCTTACTGCTTTTGTAATGAAACGTAAATAATATGTATGATTTAGCAGAAAATAATTTATTTTGTTTTACTTGATGTAAATTTGTTTACGAAGGGGATATTTTTGGTATTACAAAATTAACTATCGTAAGGGGATTTAAGCAAATAATTGGCAAGATTGCCATTTTTCACGATAAGTTTCACAACAAGGTTGTGTATGTTTACATAAAAATTACATTTATAAAGACGCAAGCGTGAAATATAACGGTTTTCTGTGTATACATTCATGAGATTGGAGCTGCAAAGAAAAATATCTAATCAAGATAAAAATTGTATTTGCTATTTTAAAATTTACTTATTATTGTTTGCTACATTGATAATCTTAGCTAATTTAAGTTTTTTATGTTAATTAATTAAATCTATTGTAAAAGTATGGAATTATTTATTGGAAGGTTTAAGTTCTGAATATCTGTCTCTGAAAAGATTTAGCAGATCATGACATGCTCTATATTCGTATATGACTAATATTTTATATAAAACGTTACGTGTTAGTATAACACCCACCTCAAACTATTACTAATCATTTTCCCAAAAAAAACTATTTTCAAAAATCTCTCATTAAAAAACGGTGTTAAACCGTAACAACTTGTCAAAGTAATGAGACGATCAACAAATAAACTCGCATCGTCAATATCAATCGACTGACTTTTCAAATTTGTGTCTAATCTTGAAGTAAATATAGAGGCATGCTTAAACAAAACGCAAAAGAGTGATTCTGTTTACATGAGGTGTTGTGCATTGTTAAAAATCTAAAGTCCATTTTCTCTACATCGCCCTACACATCCTACCCTTACATTGCCCAGATTCTCTTGTACGATAGTAAATGGAGATAGCCCGGCCGCGGAAGCAAAAGAGGTTGTTGCAAGAAGAAACATTAAACTTATTCGCTATCTAAAATTATTCGCTACTTCCTTCGATTTATCTCTAAGGATTTCTCAGCGTAAACATTTCGCAATTGAATCTATGGAAAAAAGAAAAACATGTCGTGGTGAAATAAGGTAATAATAGTATATCTGTTTGTGATTTATCGTCCTGTAATGTACTAAAATATATCACTAAACTCGTACTCACTCTCTCTCTCTCTCTCTCTTTCTCTTTCTCTTCCAACCTCCCTGTCTGAAAGTCTTCATGTCTGTCTATATCCTTGCCTTTCTGCTTTCCTGTCTGATTGCCTGTCTCTCTATTTTTCTGTCTATGTTCCTTTCTGTCTGCCTGTTGTTTGTTTACCTCTTTACTTTTCTGCCTGTTTGTCTAACTCGCTGCCTATCTGTTTATCTCTCTAACTGCCTATCTGACTCTCTGGCTATCTGCCTTTCTGTTTTTCTGCTTATCTACCTTTCTGCCAACCTTTATTTGTGCCTGTCTGTCCATTTGCCTTTCCTTATGTATGTCTGGTTACCTCGCTGCTTTCCTGCCTGCTTGCCTGCTTGTGTGTCTATCTGTATTCCTGTTTATCAGTCTGTCTGTCTGCCTACTTGTATCCCTCTCTACCTCTCTGCCTGGCTGCCTGCTGCCTGATTATCTGTTTGCCTGTATGTCTACCTATCTGTCTGTCTGTTTGTCGGTCAGTATGTCTATACCTCCCTTCTTTTCTGTCTGGCTCTCTCTTTCTCTGTATCTATCTAGCTTTCTATATCCAGCTTTCTTCTATCTATCTTCTAATATCTGTATTAATTTATCTATCTGCCTATATCCACATCTTCTTATAAATCTACCATTCTACGAGTATTTAGCTATCTCTTCTTCATATTTCTCAATCTCTTAAGATAATTTGAATAGTTTTTTTTATTATCTCTGATATTGAAAGCAATATAAGTCATCGGTACATGACACTGTAGCCTAAATACTTTACTATTTAATCGTTTTTCTCGGAAAATAAAAATCTTTCATTTTCGACTTTATAGTTCGGACAGCATGCACACACACACACACACACACACACACACACACACGGGTATATATAACATTGATATCATACAAACAATCGTTAATTTACAAAAAGCTCCATACAATAACGATTGGGCCTTGATTATTGATGGAAATAATCAACAAATCTTACTTTGACGTTTAAAACGTATAATCTTAAGTTAAAAATAATTTAGAAAATGTATTGAGTAATAACGGTCAATCACAAATAATAATTCCTTTCGCTCATACGGCTTATACTTAAATATTTGTGTAGTTACAAGGACTGATACTGATAACGACTTACAGGATAAATAATTGTGAGTTAGTTCGTTATTTTTCAATTATTAAGTACCATCACTTTGACGTTAGGCTCAAATATTGTCATAAAACATTTATAAATTGTTTTGTTTATCTTAGAAAATCCTTTTCCTTCCTTCGCATGGTTTTTATCGCTATCTTTAAGACTAACTATAATTTCCATCTATAAAATGGTGGAAGTATTTTCTTTTCAATAACTATTGTAAAAGTGTTTAAACTTTGACTAAGCTCTCTGTAAATGAGACATTGTTAACATGTTACTCGAGTGAAACATGGCTTACTCTGTCACATTCAACAAGAAACCACATTGCCAACGCGTGTAAAGGAAAACATTTATATGCGTGAACAATCGAGTTATTTGTCTTACCAGACAAGCATATACTCGTACGCAAATACAGTCATGAAAACGTCACTTACTCTCATTTAAGGAAAAAGCTTTTCGTATATGGAAGCGAATCTCTTTATAACAGTTTGTTTACTGATGCAAAATTATAGTGCAATTTTATGATAAAAACAAAATACATATTTAATGTATTATGATGACGTCATTGTATGTAAAATTAGAGTCCTATTGGAAGACATCTATCGAATTTCACAATATTCGATAGAATATTGTTATAATTATAACGTTATAATCTTCTATGTACTCATGTAAAATAACGTTTTAATGCTTTTCTAGGTTATGAAGTACAGTACAAGAACCTATCGATTGAACGATTGTGTTTATTCTACCTATGAGTCATCCCTTAAGATAATTTAACCTGGTTGTTGGAACTCAAAATGTGTGATACATTTCTAGTAATGTAATATATATACTTTAACATTATCATAAATTATTCAGGATTGACCGTTCGCAAATAATAGTGCATACAATAATTTTATTCCTGTCCAATTCGTTAAAAGAATTTCTATCAAAGCTACTAACATTATGTTTTATTTACTAAATGAACATTTGCTCAACTAAGTTGGCAACATCAGAGATTTGTGTTACTCAGTCATTTTATTTGTAGTAATAATTTATCACAGGTTTATTTGAAATAATATTAAAATGGTTCATATTGAAATTATTTTTGTTTTTACAAGAATATCGAGTATTATGAAGAAAATGTTACACCTGTGAAGACGTCTAGTTGGTGGAATGTAAATATGCTATCGGCAATATGTAAAATCACGACCTACAGTTCGCCTATGCTCTATACATTGCACGAAACAAAGCGTCTCACAATTTGTCTAGAGATTATATAGCATGCCAATTACTACTCGGGCAAAATCAAATTGCTTCTTCAAACATGGTTCTGCAAACGGGTTTTTAAACATAATATACACAAGATCCTTAAATCCGCACAGTTTCCTTTAATAAAAAGAAGCTTTATTCAAAATTAAAACATCCCAAATTAGGTATTTTGTTTTCAAAGTACAGCTGGAGCCCAATCGTCGAGATTTTTTAAGAAGTACCTGCAACCATAAATGTCAAACTAATACATAACAAAAACAGGAAGTGAAATTCAAATTTTCATGGCACACTCTCCTGCTGTAACAATAGGCCTATTTGTGTTTATTTACAATAAATTATTTTTAGTTTACAAATCTTTTACGTATACCATTACATTTCCATTTAAAGGTTGTAGACTTCTTGTAATTTATAAAATAATTCATAACTTACTTTAATATCTTATTTTATAGTAATTTAAGTATTTGAATGAACTTGTGAATTTTGAGCAGACATTCACGTTTTTATTTGAATAATAAAAATTGCAGTTTATAATATCATTTATATAATACTTTGCCTGATAGATTATATATATATACATTAAATTGTATAAAATTTAATAATGAATTATTACAGTATTATTAGCATTTACTTGGCATGCCCATGTAGATTTATTCTATATGTTTCCTGGATTATACGCATTTCCGTAACATATACACAGTTCATAAAATACAAATCAACTATATTTTGCTTCTAAAGAAAGATATCTAATCTCTTCTAAAAAAACTACTTTATAACTAATTTTTAAATCAGTTCTTAATCATATTTTAATCTTTTTATTGCAATAAATTATTTTCTACCTGTGAGGTGTCTTTTATTTCACCAACAAGTGGTTCGTGTCTCCTAGGAAAAACTAATCCAACCAACAAATTTTTGTTTTTTCAGCGTAGTAATTAATTCCACCCCTTCAGCGAGTACCTTGGAAATTCAAGAGCAGACGTTGAACTCAGCCGCCCACGCGACCCCGACTCTTGTACTGTCACTACCTTATTCCACCGACACGGCACTTAATTCTGCCCTTAGCAATTGATTCGTGTCTAATGCAATTACTTCAACCGGTATTTATTTTATATTTTCTATAGAGTTTGTATCCTTTGTTATTTTGGCGGTTGATTAGCTCACACTCTACTTATATAAATATCTTGTACAAATCTTCAACCGTTTATAAAATACATTTTTATTCATCAAATCAAGTTCAATTAAATTTTTAAACCTATAGTGAATAATAATTGATGTGATCACAGTTTTTTCAAGTACCTATTCAATAAATAAATTACAAACAATTTGAGGGTTTATGTCGGATTCGAACTGACTACCTTCATGTTCGAAGTCTAGCGTTTTGGCATTGAACTAACTTTCCCATACCTGGAAATGTGTTTCTCCATGATGTATATGAATTTGTTTGCCCCCATAGGGTTGCCGTAAAAACCTCAAATGTACAACATTAAATTGTCACCATGGTTACTACACAATATTATAATGCTCTTGGATTAAAAATGAATGCAAAGAATAAAATAAACATACAAACTGGATTAATGATATCGAACCTTGCTTCAAAAACGGACAATGCGAAAGAAAAGCAAAAAGGATCTACAGCACAATGCAAGGGACGAGAAAAAAAAGAGTTTATCAAGTAACAAACAAAAATAATAATTCAACAACATACATTAAAAGGAAAATGGATGATTGCATGGAAATTTGCTTTCTATTATCCCACTAAATATTATTATTGTGATATATATATATATATATATATATATATATATATATATATATATATATATGTATGTGTGTGTGTGTATGTGTCTGTGTGTGTGTGTGTGTGTGTGTGTGTGTGTGTGTGTGTGTGTCTGTGTGTGTGTGTGTGTGTGTGTGTGTGTGTGTGTGTGTGTTTATATTAATTGTAATTATAAAATATATTATACACTAGTAAAATTCGTCTGTGTTGACTAGAGTAGGAATCAACTTTAAAACAAAAACATTATACTACTTGTTTCTAGTCAACTACTTTATTCTAGTCTAAGTTATACTTTTTATTTTACTTTTAATTTTAATTATACACTTTTATTTCCGTCAATTACATATTTACTTGTATGACTGTCGACTTATGAAATTTACTTTAAAAAAACATAACAGGCCTATTACCGGGGAAGCTTCTACATAGTTGAAACAGATTTCTCTATTTCCAACACATTCCAAGTTCTTACGATAAAAGAACAAAGCTATTTAAAAAAGAACTCAACAAAGATAAAAAGTAAATATGTTACAAGAACGTAAAATTTTGTATAACATTAGAGGATACATAGTATAATAATTACCATAGAAATAATAATAATAAGAACAAGCTTATTTTAAAAGAACTATATTTCAATCGATTTTCAAGAATATATAGTTAAAAATAAATTTTCAATTACTTATATTTTCCATTTAAATAATGGACTGACAGCTATTTTCCGGTAACAAAAGTGAAAGATATTAAAAAGTTTGAAAAGATAAGCTTTGTTTTAAAATTATTGCCTAAGCCTTTTTTTAAATATGGATGTTTGAATATTTGGTGAATTTTTATGAGTTACATTCATTACATTATTTCAGTGATATTATACCTATGTTTATATAGGAAAAATTAAGTTAACAAATTATAAATATTGTATCACAGGTTAAATAATATTATAATAAAACAACTGACACAACGCCCAATACCACAATTCAACATTGGTAACTAATATTACAATATAATGTTAATTATAGTCCAGCTAGTGAGGAGAATTTCATAAAGGTATTTACTAAAAGCGTGTACGCAAAACCACACGAAACAATGATTTATTCATACAGTATAGTTTCAGCAACGATATTGCCTTCATCAATCATAACATTATACTCTTATTTTAAATATAAAGATAATTTCTAACATATGTTTTACTTACAATTATTGTTTGATTAGTATTCTTGTAACGCTGTTTCAGGTTTTTACAATTGTAGTAATAATTTGTAAATACAAATTGTTTTAAATGTGTTTTCTATTACAAACACATATAACAACGTATGCATCAAAATTTATTTGAAGTTTGAGAGTTGAAGATATTGTGGTAAGTAGTTGATAAGTCGTTAAGGTTGGTTGCATGAACGGTATAGATATAAGCTCAATTTATTGGGCCAGTTTAATTCAAACTCAAAATAATAAAGTTCAAATTGTAAAAGGTATTCAAAGTGATGTATAGAGTATTCGAGGAAATAGTGATTATAAAGTAATCGTTAGTCTAATAAGCTTATAGTGTAAAGTTACAAACTATTGTAAAGTATTTGGAAATAAAGAAAAATGTCTCATTCTTAACTTTTAAAAAAAATGTGTAAAACTAAAATTCTACGAAACATAATTCTTCTTCAATGCAGCAATAAGAGATCCCCAACGAACTTCGCCGAACTTAGCACTACTTAAACCAGGCCTTCCAGAATTGATATGTTACCAAAATTAATTTATAAACTAGATTTATTTTCAGTATTATAGCAAGGTCTGCTATCAACAGAAAATCTGTAAAATATTTCAGTTAAAATAAATCAATCTATATAGTAAACATTGTTTTGTACACAAGCACGTGAACACCTTGTATAGAATTTACGAGCTTGGTTTCATTCTTGATTTATATATTGTTGGCTAAATATACTCCAACAATAAAATATATATTTGCTTGACTTCACATTTCACATTAAGAAACACTCTCGTGTCATCCAAGTCGTCAATAGAACAAAGCGAATTGCTGTAAAGTAGTTACACTGTGATTAGAAACAACGCACATTGTTATCCCTTGTTAGTAACTAAACAATATGTTTACAACTGCCACATAGCCTAAAACATAATCGAAAATGAAAGAAATATGCTACTAATAATATTATCCCAGTTTTGCGACATTATTACTACATGAAAAACTACTTTTAATATTGGTGTACCTTTTCATCTGAGGGTATAGAAGTTTCTTTTCATTATTGAATTTTAAAACTAAAAGAATAGTAGATTTAGTTCAAGAATTTGTATAGTGAATTTATTTTATTTTGAGTTTTATTGTATTACTATTTCACTATTTTTACTGAAGAAATAAATAAATATTACAAAGAAAATTACTTATATTAAAAAGTTTCTTTTCATTTGTATTTGAAATTTATGTTCAATAGGTGTTCGTGTTTTCAGACATAAAACACTTGAAGTCATATCTACTGTATCTAGAAGTGGAGGGAAATCACAATTTCATATAGAATGCCTGCTATCTAGCGGTAAACTTTGCTACTTAGCATTTAACTTGAAAATTACATTATTTTGCATAAATGGTTACTCCATTTTGTGCAATTATAAAATGTTTAGAATTATATAGTTCATTTTCTGTAACTTTAAAACGTCCATGTTAAAATTACCTGTAGACGTTAGATCAATATATCTTGAAAAGTTTGTTCAGTGAATTGAAATAACGCCACACAGTAGTCGTAAATAGAAATTTACAAAAGTAGCCTGATCTTGGTCAATGGCAACTGTTTCTAAGTTCATCTTACCTGTCGAACGTAATGTTATGGATCACCTTCTAAAATAATCGGTTGTTTCCTACATCCAGCACTATTAATATATCTGACATATGGTTTAAATGACACGAGTCATTCCACTTTTTAGAACGGTTGTTCCTTAAAGTAAAATATAAAAGTGCTCTTGCAGAATGTATTTTTTGGCACAGCAATATTAAAAATTACCTTCGGAATTGACGGTTGGCCGATGGTAGTTTACCCAATTTTTAATGAAGCAAAAGGGAAGTATTTACAAGTAATGAGGAAGTAAACTTAATAATAAAGCCAGTTAAGGAAATGGGTCGACCTTCCAAGAAATGTTTATATTAATACGGCATGCTAATGAAATGAGTTAGGCTCCCAAGAAATGTTTATATGAGTACGGTAAGCTAAAGAAATGAGTCGGGCTTCCAAGAAATGTTTATATTATTACGGCATGCTAATGAAATGAGTTAGGCTCCCAAGAAATGTTTATATGAGTACGGTAAGCTAAAGAAATGAGTCGGGCTTCCAAGAAATGTTTATATGAATAAGTATGCAAAGGAATGCGTCGGGCTTCCAAGAAATGTTCATATAAAGTTCTATAAACTTATTTAGTGCATTTTTAATTATGTTGTAAAATAAAACTTCTCTTTTTTCTAATTCACAGGAACGTACTTCCGTGTAATCCGAGTTTTCGGTAATCCGAGGTGGTCTCGGTTCCATTTACCTCGACGTATCGAGACTCTATTATTCTTCCACTTCAAACTTTATCGTATGTAACGCAGAATTAAACTATTTAATACATTTCAACTTAAACTCCCTTAAACATATCCTAATTTCACATATAAATTATAACATAATCATTTCTAGTTAATGTTTCTTTCTCCGTTGGCTCCATAGAGGGGTATTACTACAATTGTATTTAATTTAACTCCCAAAAATCCTTACTCTTGGCTCTTGTGGTCGGCGCTTCAGTAATATGACCTTTAAGAGTAGGTCATAAAGGCTAGCAAATTATGTCCTGCAGCTAACAACTAACTCTGGCGGTTAATTTAATTAACTGGGGGTATTACTCTCGGCCTTTAATGCATTAATTATCCTGCATTCAAAAGCTCTGATGGATGCAAAACGCTTGTCAGCCGTACAGACTCCCATATTCTCTCTGATGATCACGTAATTTGATTTAACCTTCCCTTCCTGAGTTATGGTTATGTAGATGAAACACTAAACAAAATTAAAAACTTCATATACATATATGTATATATATATATATATATATATATATATATATATATATATATGCCATTTTCCTTGTTTATGTTTATTCATTTTCTACTATTAGTTCACACTCTGCCTACATATATTTATAGATTGTAATCAAATTTTCAATTGTTAATAAAAAACTTTTGGTTCATCCACTTACATTCAAACACATTTGTTTAAACTTTTAGTGGATGACAGCTGATGTTAATACCTTGTTTCAAATATTATTAAAATAATTAATTTTAATAATTACTTTCACTTTCCATTTTTTAACTTAATTATCTGATTATGTTATATATATATATATATATATATATATATATATATATATATATATAATACGTTTTCTTGTTTAATAACTTAAAACAACATAGGTTATTCAAATACAAGAATTTCTTGTATTTGAATAACCTATGTTGTTTTAAATATATATATATATATATATATATATATATATATATATATATATATATTAAATATGGTGATATGTTTTCTTTTAATATATTTAATAAATTAATAATATTAAAAAAACAAGAATACTTTTATTGCATATATTATTCAAAGCTTTTCGCCGATAAAATAGTACCAGCATCTTCAGGAAAATAATTACCTAACAAAATTTTAGAAAAAATTACATAAGTGTATTACTTATAAACATATGATTCTTTGTAGTACATATGATTTAATTTTTGTAAAAATATTTTGTTAGATAATTATTTTTCTGAAGATGCTGGTACTATTTTATCGGCGATTAGCTTCGAATAATATGTGCAATAAAAGTATTCTTGTGTTTTAGAAATATTTTTAATTTACTAAATATATATATATATATATATATATATATATATATATATATATATATATATATATAAAGAACAAAAGTCTAAATACAAATACAAGAATTATAACTGAATTTACAATTCAAAGCTTTTCGTTGTCTAACAGTACCAACATCATCAGGAATATTAAACAAAGAATTGTTAGCCAGTGGTACTGTTAGCCAACGAAAATCCTTGAATTGTTAATTCAATTATAATTCTTGTATTTGTATTTAGACTTTTGTTCTTTATTAATACACAAGAAAACATACTGCGATATTTATATATATATATATATATATTTAATAAACTAAAAATATTTCAAAAACAAGAATACTTTTAATGAATATATATATATATATATATATATATATATATATATATATATATATATTACAACAATTTCTTGTTGAAAAAAATGTCAACTACCTTTAGGCGCTCATAACAAAACAAAACCATATTAACGGTTTAATGACCGAACTTATAATTCAAGTAGGCCTATTAATTTTTTTTTACCTTGCTCAGACATATCATTTTTCATAATCTTTATCAGGAACTCAGATGAAGATCAGCACTAAGTCACAGATCGCTAAGTGTGATTGAAAACATGTCTCAGTAGTTTTTAATCTATTTACTCAAATTGGTAATTTATTACGTACGAATGTAAAGTTCTGGTGATCATCGAGGGCAACAAAATCCATGAAAATTATTTTCATTATTATTGCTAATTCCTTTATTTCAACATTTTATCTCATTTGTGTTAATGACTAGTTAATATTTATAAATTAATTTTTACAAAAGAAATTTTTTAGGCTCGGTCTCATTTTTACATACAGTAGTTACAAAACGTTTGACATTTATAAATTTTTTAGTTTGAAAGATTCTAAGTAGAGTAGAGTTTCGAGATTCCGAGTCACGATTTTCAAGCTTTCGTTAAATTCAAGCCTATTTATATTCAAGCCTCTTTTATTTATTTGGAAGAAAATGACGAGTCTGGCTTCCAAGAAATCTTCATATCAATACGGTATGGAAGGGAAGTGATTTTGGTTTCCAAGAAATGTCCTTATAAAATACTATAAAATTTTTCTGAGCGTTCTTATTATAGTAATGTATTAGGGTTCATTTAAACTACTATTTTTTTAGTGCACAGAAACGTAATTCCATTTTAATCCAAGTTTATGGTAATCCGAGGGAGTCTCGGCCAAATCTTATTTGAATTATCGAGACACTACTGTATTTTAATAAAAAGTATCTAAAATAAAATTTTACTTTGTTGCCCTAAGTAGGAATTGGCATTATTTTTTTTTTATTTCTTCTTTTATAAAATTAATTAATACTTAGTCTAGTTTTAGTAGTTGACTTTGAATAAAGGTCTTGATAATGACATAATATTAAATTAATGAAGAGATAATCAGTTAATTAAATTAAATCAGTATACTTGTTAGAAAATGCATTTATTTTAATAAATATATATATATATATATATATATATATATATATATATATATATATATATACATATAAAGAACAAAAGTCTAAATACAAATAAAAGAATTATAATTCTTGTATTTATATTTAGACTTTTTTTCTTTATTAATACACAAGAAAACATACTGCGATATTTATATATATATATATATATATATATATATATATATATATATATATATATATGTATATATATATATATATATATATATATATATATATATATACACACACACATATATATATATATTTTTTTTTTTTTTGGTAAAAACACTATCGAAGGACCAATAAATATTATAATTATATAAATTAATATTCTGTACTTACGAGCACCATGGAATACACACATTTATCGCACTCGCGTATTAGATAAGCGATTTCTGGCCAGAAAACTTGTTCCTATTCCACGCACTGGTCACATTCAGTTTAAAATTAAATAAACTGAATTTTATTCAGTAGGTACCTGATAGTACCTAAGGTACGGAGATTGATTAAGTATAAAAATATAATAGAACGTAGTGGTGTATCGAACTGCACTCCGGAAAGTTCTAACTTGCTCTGCCGTTCAAACTGCAGAAAAAACCTTATCACACGTGAGCTTTGCTTGACTTTGGCGACGGCTTTAAAATAAAAGAAATGAGATATTATAGATAGATATACATATATAGATAGATATTACAAATATAGACAGATAGATATTCTTATGTTTAAAAATCAATGTTTTTGTGCCTATACAGAATGGCACAAAACGATCGCACGGATTTGAGTAGTGTAGTGTAAGTGGAGTGAGCTGCAGTGATCGACAATTTTGTAGGTTAGACTGTTCAGTTTTAGTACCTATTGTGTAATGGACCGTGTATCATCACGTGTTTGCTCTTGAACAGTATTTCAAATGTAAGGACTGTTCAAAGAAGCTTTTAAATGGAGTTCTATGTCGAGCGTAGCGGTTCAATAACTGATTGCAAAACTATACTTCTCTGTGTAAAATCGTTTCTTACAATTTGATGAGTTACAAAGAATACGTCGGCTGGTGGTCCTCGTACTCCGCGAACTCTCCAAAATGTTGACAGTGTGAGAGCCACGGTTCTTCGAAGTAATCACCCCTCCTCTAGGCGGAGAGGCGTGCTCAGGCTTTGGGCATATCGCGTCCCACATTTCCACGCATGCTGTATATCAGTTTAAATTCCATCCTTACAAAGTTATGATTGTTCAAAAGCTTCACGAAAGTGATTTTGATCTTGTGAGAGAAAGGTTGATGTCGTTGCCAATGACAATATTGTTTTACATGTTTGAAGTAATGAATCTCATTTCCAACTGAATGGATCAAACAAGACTACCGCTATTGCTCTGCAAACAACCCAAAATAATCTCATCCAAAACCGTAGACTGTTCGAATATAGTTATGGAGAACATCAAAAATAGACTTTTAATGTGTATAATAGTAGAAGGACGCCATTTCTCCGAATACTTTAAAAAATAATTAAGTTCTTTGGAATTGTTACTGTCCAAAGCCAATAACTAATTCTCAAAATGGTGATATTAAAATTTGCGTGTGAATAAAATAAACCTGCTTAAATTATACCATATCAAGATCAATGAATTCATTTTATGTCATATTAGAAATAGCTCTAAAATACATATTCCACACCATACTTCATTGTTATAGATTAATTTTTATCCCTATTTAAGGATATTACATGTATTATGAACAAAAAGGCTTTATGTCCGCAGTTCTTGGTTCCTGAATTTTAGGTAATGAAGTTTTATGGCTGTTGGCAAACTGCTCAGAAATCTGGAGCCTTCTACTCACAGCATCCTCTTGAAGTCCTAATGAATAGGAAATAGGCTCAACATTATAAAAACTAGCCATCACTGTATCTCTTACTACAGTCACTTCTCCGCTTACCTTGTTCGTGTCGAGTAACAAAATTGTTTAGAATTTCTTGCGTCAATAAATAGTAGGGCAGATCTTAATATCATCTTCTTTATGGGACTTTGAGACGCCTGCTACCCCTACTACTGTCAATGTTTCTATAGATTAACATCTGAAGCGTTCTATATTTACTGTGCCTCATAAAATAGAACACATTTGTTTGTGTTCCATCTTACAAAGGTTTGTCGTTATATATTCGGTCATTGTCCATTCATTCATGAGAAGCCTCAATTCAAGTTATAATTTTGAGGTTTTACAGGTAAACATGTCCTTCAAGCTACTGAATGAAGGCCCCAGCGAGACATGACGTTACGAGGTTCATGATCAGCATCCGTTCTCTTCGCTGCTTAATATAGATGGTCATACCACAATTACGTTTTTTATAACGTATAAAAATATATGTTTGCCTTTAGTAAGTAATATCTCTTGTGTAAACATTTCCAGACTGTCAGAAACATT
Source organism: Prosapia bicincta (assembly GCA_036971475.1). NCBI lineage: Eukaryota > Metazoa > Arthropoda > Insecta > Hemiptera > Cercopidae > Prosapia > Prosapia bicincta. The sequence goes on along the minus strand of JBAIZL010000001.1, from coordinate 360,916,249 downwards.
TAAACCATTCAAGTTAATAGTGACTGATTTGTATGATTACCCTTCCTCGATTACATCAGTATTTACTGAGTGGACACCGAAATAGAAATGTTACTTTATTCATATGAGTATATTATATTCATACCACAAATTAGAATGATAAAAACCCATGGTGTATTTGTGCTTAGTGGGTCTAGGATTTTGGCTCATTAACGATTTATCTCATTATAACTAGGTTTTATAGAGTAGAATAAATTATAAACTAGACTCACCTAGGTGAGGTCCTGTAGTTTAATGCTTCTGTAAGGACAGGTTTTTTGGGAATTAAGATCATCTCAGGAAAAAACATTAACTAAAATGATATAATACAAGTTTTACTATATCTTCACACGGATATACAAAATTTAAATAAAGTATAAAAACTCAGTCTTATTCTTCTGTGACACATAATATTTTCCAAAATATAAAGCATTATGTGATAATACGCTATTTTGAATTGTAACACTCTTAAATAATTAGGTGTTACTTATAAATGCATTTACATTTTTAATTTTTATTTTATAATTAGATTGGCCCAATATAAAAGAAAATGTTTGTTATCTAGGTGAACACTTGTTAATCTATCGTAAAAAGTAGGGCGCTCCTAGCGAGCAAAAATGTAAAATATCGTACGATGTTGGTAAGTTAAGGCAATTGACCAGATCATGGCATATGACGTAAGCATGAGGTGATACCTGAGAACCAATCAAAAATGTAATAAGAACAAATAAGGGTGGGGGTTGCATGGGAATTCAGCTTCGCACGTCTACCAAACTGCCCACTTCACTAAAAGTCTTTGAACGAGATAGACGTGATGGCAATTTCGGAAATGAAATTAATTTGCAAGCTTTTATTAATAAAAATTTAAGATGTCAAGGCCGGTACCAGTTTATTAATCCAACTTACAGAAGTAGCCAGACCCTTTTTTTTCATGAGTTCCAAATAGTAAAAGTTCGTATTTTTTTTTGTTTAAGTTCGCTTGTTGCAAAACGCGATGTGCAGTGATGAGTAATATGTGTTATAGTGTTATACAAGTGGTGTGCACAAGCAGGTACGTTTTAGAGTATAATGAAGAAAATGTATTTTAATTTTAACTAACTTAAGTTCTGAATGATAAATGATTAACACATATACGGTAGAGATCGTCTTTGGATATTCATTTCTAAAATTAAATTTGAACACTTAACTTACTACCTTCTCGATACATAAATTGGAATGTTCTATTGTACATTTAACAAGTAATTAATATACGTAAAGAATAGTTAGCAGTAATTTAAAATAAATCTCTTGACACATTGGTTGTCATTTGTTCAATTTGTGATTTGTGTTTAATTATTAAATTGTTTAATATTGTATTTTAAAACATTCAATCGTTATTTCACACGTAACCTAGTTCTAGCTTCAAGATAGGAAGACCGTCACAGACAGACAGTATGTGCATGAGCTGTGACGTTAGAACTAGAAGTCCTGGTAAGTAAAATTAAATATTTTTGTAATAAGCAAAAGAACATATTTAAACAAAGAAAAATTCCCAGGTAAAAGGGCGAAGCGTTACAGAATAACCATAAAGAGTTATGGCACTAAAATATATGTAATGAAATAATTTAAAACACTAAATCACAAAGAATAACTTACTCTAAACTATAACTATTAAGGCAAATTGTGTAGTTATACTGAATGATGATGAGGATACCAACTATTCTTTGAGCTTTGCTTATGAGGTTATTTTAATAACAAATAAAAAACGTATACAAACTCATAAATTAATCATTATTCACTCAGACCCGTTTCAATGGCACAGTCATCATCATCAGTGAGTATTGATACTCCTTAAAAATGTTGTAAGTTGGAGTTTGTAGTATCAATACTCACTGATGATGATGACTTTGTCATTGAAACGTGTCTGAGTGAATAAATTATTAATTTGGCCTTTGTGTACGTCTTTTACTTGTTATTTATAATGATAATTACTTTTGTCATTAAAAATGTTTATTAAAAACTAAATAATTTAATGTAGATTGGCGTTTGTTATTGAATTATTATTTTGGCTCACAATTAAGCTCAAATTTTTATAATAAACTCTGTGTAGTCTTTTGGTTCAAGTAAAAACAGTTTTTGAAGAATTTCAAATTTAAAAAAGAAATCTAAAAACCATTAAAAATGTTTCCTGTTACAATTTTTTAATAAAATATGTTTTTAATAAATAACACTTAATCGGCTGAAAATATACTGCCTACTACCACAATTATCAGGACATAGCTTTTAAGGTTGGCTTCTATTATAATGTTTACACCTTATAAGGATAGGTAATGATTATGGTACAAGCACTATAAAAGTAAGAGGATAAAACATTAAGTAGAGGATGAAGTTAGGATATCAGACCTCAGGTAGAGGATAAAAGAAAAGATGAAAGGGGATATTAAGCTTTAGTTAGACGTTAAAGATAAGAATATCAATTTTCAGGTAGAGGATAAGGATGAGTTTATCATTTATTAGATGGAAGAAAAGGAGGAATATCAAACGTTAGGTAGAGAACGAAGGAGAGATATCAAACATTACGTAGAAGATGAAGATAAGAGTTTCAAACCTTAAGTAGAGAATAAAGGGAATATCAATTCTTAGATAGTGAATAAAGATAAGAATGTTAAGCCTTTAGTATGGAATAAAGGAGGAATATCAAACCTTAGGTAGAGAACAAAGGAGGAATATCAAACATTACGTAGAAGATGAAGATAAGAGTTTCAAACCTTAAGTAGAGAATAAAGGGAATATCAATTCTTAGATAGTGAATAAAGATAAGAATATTAAGCCTTGAGTATGGAATAAAGGAGGGATATCAAACCTTAGGTAGAGAACGAAGGAGGAATATCAAACATTACGTAGAAGATGAAGATAAGAGTTTCAAACCTTAAGTAGAGAATAAAGGGAATATCAATTCTTAGATAGTGAATAAAGATAAGAATATTAAGCCTTGAGTATGGAATAAAGGAGGGATATCAAACCTTAGGTAGAGAACGAAGGAGGAATATCAAACATTACGTAGAAGATGAAGATAAGAGTTTCAAACCTTAAGTAGAGAATAAAGGGATTATCAATTCTTAGATAGTGAATAAAGATAAGAATATTAAGCCTTGAGTATGGAATAAAGGAGGGATATCAAACGTTAGGTAGAGAACGAAGGAGGAATATCAAACATTACGTAGAAGATGAAGATAAGAGTTTCAAACCTTAAGTAGAGAATAAAGGGAATATCAATTCTTAGATAGTGAATAAAGATAAGAATATTAAGCCTTTAGTATGGAATAAAGGAGGGATATCAAACCTTAGATAGACAACGAAGGAGGAATATCAAACATTACGTAGAAGATGAAGATAAGAGTTTCAAACCTTAAGTAGAGAATAAAGGGAATATCAATTCTTAGATAGTGAATAAAGATAAGAATATTAAGCCTTTAATATGGAATAAAGGAGGGATATCAACGCTAGGTAGAGAATAAAAGAGGGATATTACATCATATATACCGAAACATGTACTTAAAGTAGGTCCACTTTCCGCCAGAACCATAAAGAGGTGCCTAACTTAGTGTAATATAGAATTGTGGAAAATATTTTATTAAATATATAAGACTATTAAAAAAATAAGTGGAAAATCTATGGCAGAGAGAGGTATTTACCCCTAAATTGTGATAAGAAGGCGGTTTGGGAACAAGGGGTTTTATAGATCGATGTAAAAACATCTTTCAAAATTGGATTTACTTTTATGGAGTATTATTTTAGTGACGTGGTCTCTTTCTAAGCAATAAACAAAGCTTAAATAAAAGATAAATAATTATATTTATCAAATTATAAAGCTTGTGAACCTTTTTTAAATAGTTTTTTACAGACAAATTAAAAAATACGGATTAAACATACAAATACACATTAAAGAATGTATAATATTAAATATTCTAACGCGTTATGTTATACTATACTATACTATAAAATGCCCATATATATATATATATATATATATATATATATATATATATTTATGAAGTTAATATATTACTATGTGAGTAATTTTATCCACCATTAAGTGCAATAATTTTACCTTGAGTGATGAGGCACCTTTCGGTCGTTGACCATTGTCGAATCACTGATTTTTCTCTGCTGTGGATGCTCGGTCCGTGAAGCCGGTGTTTGAGAGAGAAAATCCACAGCAGAGAAAAATCAGTGATTCGACAATGGTCAACGACCGAAAGGTGCCTCATCACTCAAGGTAAAATTATTGCACTTAATGGTGGATAAAATTAGTCACATAGTAATATATTAACTTCATAAAGTCAGTGCAACGGAAAAACAATGGATAATGTTAAATATCAAGAATATATTTATTTATATATATATATATATATATATATATATATATATATATATATATTTATATTTATATATATTACACTATTAACCAAAATTTGTAATTACTAATTTAATATTTTGAGCACTATTTCAAAACAGTAATAACAAACTCAATGAAACAAATTGAGCTTTATTTTTTTTCATGTGTACCAAAAAATATTATTTCTTGGTAATATAAATTTCGTTCAAATTTTATAAACCTGTTTTCCCCTTAGTTACAAATGAAAATTATTGTTTTCCTACTAGAATATTTTACTTAAACCACTAACTAGTCACACAATTTTAACCTCTTTTCTTCTAGAAGAGAAGAGCTAGTATTTAAACTGTCCTGCTAAACAAAAGCTTTTAAACAATTTAGTCTATCTACTCAATTATTCAAGAAATTACATGGGTCAAAAGTAATCTACTGAGAAATATTATTTTCCTAACGGCTCATTACTGATTTTAATCTAAAAAAAAGTTCTTTTGAAATGAATCACAATATGAACTATAATTTAGTCATTCGTAAAATATGTAAAAATGTATCATATTACATTTCCATTTTTAAAGTCACTTTAAATAGATAGATACCTCAAGACGTATAAGATTATCTGAAAAACTCTTAAATGAACTTTAAAAGCTTTACTGGAATGCAAGTGCATTTATGTGGTTTTCTGTGTGTGTGTGTGTGTGTGTGTGTGTGTGTGCGTTTGAGTTTGTGTATGTCATATAAAATTATATGTTATTATATGTGTAAAATTACTGTTTTCCGTATATATATTCTAATTCCCTAATTCCTATTACATTCAGACACAAAATAAATTTTCATAGACCTTTACAAGATTTAAAGGCAAATTTACTTTTAATTTGAACTGATTTCCTCTTCAATGAGCAACTAAATCTCTGAAAATATACTTTTTGACAAACAATTACCAGATATTTACATCACGTTACATATTTAAAGGGTATTGAAATATGTAAATATTCTTAGATAAGTAAATAGTACCATATTTATAATTTTGGCATTATCAGTTGCACCTAATACATACTGTATTTTTGTCTCGAGCATATACAAATTTTCTATTGAAAATCCTTACCCAAATAATCGTATTTAATAGTAACAAGATTGGTTATTTATAAATACTAGTGACAAAATAATTCTTGTATTTCAGGGTTATATAGATATAGAATTTAGACGAACAAACTATGCTATTACTCATAGACAGACCGAATTGCATAAGTCAATTTTATCAGAACCAAAACAATCTGGCACATTACTATTGGTACAGCCCGTAATATTTTCCCCATATTTTTCGTACTATTGTACTATATTCAAATTAAAACCTTTCTTTGATTTGAACAAGAGGTTTCAACACGCTTTTCATTTTCTAAAGAAATAAAATAAAAAACTGTCTATGCTGTAAATTAGTTTTGAAAATTTTCCTTTACCATTACAGAACTAAGAGGTTCCAGGATCACGAACTACTTGTTGAAAGTAGAATTAATTACGGTGTCAGTGAAACATGGTAGTGACAGTACAACGGCAGGGGTTTCTTGGGGAGGGAGTTACCCTCACAACTTTTGCTTTGATTTATAATAACAGATATGCTCCTAAAACCAGCACTCATTTACCTCGATCCTTCTGTACTGCTTTAATATTTCCAAATTTGATATTTATAATATTCTATTGTATTACTTTAGTAATACTGTGTACAAATAACAACTGGTTTAAATTGGATATAGAGATATTTATTATCATCTGAATTAATACGGGTACCAATTATGAGAGGAAAATATTATGATAAACGCGTTTAAATATTTTTATTATTATATTAAGTTTATGTAAAAACTATAAGAAACAAGTAATATAAAAAACAATAAAAGAAAAATTGGTTTTAGTTTCTCTTTATCTTATCATTACAATTAAAATAAATATGTGTATACACTCTAAGGAATAACAATATTAAGTGGCATGATTAAAAATGAATTTCCTTGCAATTTTCCATTTCCTTTATATGCATGTTGTTGGGCTATTATTTTTGTTTGTTACTATTTATACGGTTTCTTTTTTTGTCACTTGCATTGTATTTAAGTTTCTTTTCTCTTTCCTTTCGCATTGTTCTTTTGTGAAGCCAGACTCGATATACTTATGAAATTGGATGGTAATCATGGCAACAATTTAAGGTTTTGCAATGGAGGTTTCGACAACAACCAGATGGGGGCAAAAGAAAAATTAATACTCGTACACTTCTTCCAGAAATTCATTTCTAGCTATGGGGAAGTTGGCTCAATGCCAAACCGCTAGACTTCTAACATAAGGATACCCTTAGTGAATCCTACCTAAAATCCTCAAAATTTTTTTAACATTTATTTATTGAATAGATATATGAAAAACCCTCACTAACATCAATTGTCATCCACTATAAGAATGTATTTCAACTTTATTTGATGAATAAAAGCGTATTTTGTTTACGATTGAAAATGTGTACAAGGTATGTATATGAGTACTATGTGATCTAATAGATGGCATTTAACATGAAGATACCCAATTCGTATCCTACCTAGACCCTCCCCATATTTTTATAATTTAATTATTGAATAAATATTTGAATAAACTGTGTCAACATCAATTTTCATCCACTGCAGCTTAATAAAATGTATTTGAGCGTGATTGGATGAATAAAAATGTATTTCACTAAAGATTGGAAATTTGTACTATATATATATATATATATATATATATATATATAGTACGTATAAGAATATGAGGTAATAGGAAAAATTGAAAAAATCAAAATATTTACAACCTACTTTCTATGAAAAAAACGAAATAAAAGTGATTTTCTTTTGGTTTTAAGGCGGTCGACATTTATAGTTATTTTCTCATTTGAATGGAGGGGTTAAAGCGACGTCGGGCCAATAGATCCGCACAACACTGTATAGCGCATTCAACTGGATAGAGATAGCAACATATTTCCAGAACATATTGCGGACTAAAATGAAACAGTAAGATGGTGAAGGTCAACCTCAGTTACCAGGCCAAATAGGATCATTTTTATAAAAACAGAAACCACTGGCGTTAATAAAGGGCCTTCTTACCAGGAAGAATGCAAAAACAGTGATGCCCTAGTCAGATCTACAAAGGGCCGGGCAGGAAGAAGGGTTTAGTAGTTATTCGACAGGAGTCACAGACATCAGGTCTCCCAGGAAAGACTTGATGGTGCGTAAATGCATTCCAACCTCTTCAAAAAAAAAATATATATATATTATTATTTAGTTAATAACAGGCCACGGTTGTTTCCGGGCCTATTTATATAAAATAGGGAGGGTGGACAACCCAAACTGCTCTCATTATTACAATGGATCACCCGACAACCCCGAACACCTTCTTTGTGTGCAGAAGGTGGCAAGTGGAGAATTCAACGCCTGAAAGCAATGTCGGGCCAATAGAGCCGGACAAAATTATGGACATAAACCTGTATATTGCATCCACTGTAGAGAGGTCCTCTTATACATCGAGAAAATACTGCGGATTAAAAAGAAAATAGGAAGATGGTCGAGGTCAAGCCTTGTGATTCTAAACTTCACACCAAGCCAAACAAGATCAGTTTTAGAAATAGAAATCACTGGGGTTAATTATGAGCTTTCTGACCAGGAAGAATGCTATACAGTGATATCCTCGTGAGATCTACAAAGGGCCAGAGAGGAAGAAGGGTTTAGTGGGTATTCGCCAGCAGTGCCACTAACCAGGTCTGCCAGGACAGATTTCATAGTGTGTAAATGCATTACAAACTCATATATATATACAATATTAGTAGTAGAAGTATAAGTAGTGTTACTATAAATAATTATAGAATCAAACACGTATTTTATTTAATAAACTAAATCTTCTCCATTTAATAATATTAAATAATTTTTGTCCTTTGAGTTTACAATTATTTCTGTCGATGAAGACTCGGAACAGAGTTACAAGTACTGGAATTAGTTTATTGTTACAAAATGAGTTCACAACTCAAGTGTTTTACAGTTTTAACAGATAAACAACCATTACACAACTGTACAATTAGTTTTAACTTAATTGAAGCTTAAATTAAATTTTCACGTAATATTTTATTTATGCTTTAGTATATTTTTTGCAAGGGCTTTCTAATAAAGTTTGTTGCATTGTGTGTGTGTGTGTGTGTGTGTGTGTGTGTGTGTGTGTGTGTGTGTGTGTGTGTGTGTGTGTGTGAGTGTGTGTGTGTGTGTGTGTGTGTGTGTGTGTGTGTGTGTGAGTGTGTGTGTGTGTGTGTGTGTGTGTGTGTGTGTGTGTGTGTGTGTGTGTGTGTATGTGTGTGTGTGTGTGTGTGTGTGTGTGTGTGTGTGTGTGTGTGTTGCAACGGTACGCGCACAACGCCCAACCAGCGAGCCAGACACCACTCAGCTGTCCCGCGGCCGAACGTCGTCGCCCCCGACCACTTCCTTTGCAAGGTAAAAGTTTTGAAACGAGCCGTTCCCAGCCAAAACTAAAACACCGTGCAATTGCTCGCCAAAATCTGCCAGAGAACCAGTCACTGGACATTAATTTAAAAAAGAAATGACCTGCTGAGGTTTAACCTTTGGGTATCCATTTCCCGGAGAAGGAGTTCATTTGAGGGCATCTTTATGGCGAAATGACCCTTTAGTTTAAAGAGTGTAAGAAATCTGTTTTTGTTTTATTTTTAAATAATGAATATACAGGACAGTTTGTATGTTTCTTATTTTAACTGACTCCTAACAATTCTTTTTATTTGACTTTACTTTATATCTTCTTTTCTAGCTAGAAGATTAACTTTAGCTCAACTAAAAAATTAATATTTTAATTTTTAGTGGTAATTCTTTATCTCATTTAATTCTTTCTTTTAAAACATTTACTATCAAAATTTGTTTAAACTTTTTTCTGCATTTACACTAAAATCATATTTAATGAAAATTGTTATTTTATTCTTGTTCTGTCAAACCCTTTAATATCAAAACATACTAAAAAGCATTTAATATCTAACTTTGATTTAATTTCTTTTTTCTAAACAATTTATAAATTTCTATTTTAAAATTTCCAAATTATCATAAATTATTTTTATTTCAAAACTATAAAGCTTGTTAAGTGAAGTCCTCCATCTTGTGGTGGGACGTACCCCCACTGAAAACTACCCCCTCTAACTTATGTAATAAACAAAGCCACAGCTTGACATTTTTGTATCTTTAGTAAGAAAATTTATTTAAGTTTAATTTTTTTAAATCGCAATGCTTCTCAAAAATCTCCAATAAGAAATTTTAATTCAATTGAAAAAGAGAGAAGCTAAAATCGGACCTTTCCACTTAGAATCTCTCCTCGGCCTAGGTAGATTGACTCGATCTTCTCCCTCACCTCTTCCTTGGCATCTTGGATGCGAAGTGGACTCGTCCCACAAAATAACCGTCACCCACGCCATCATATTTTTGAATAGAATGGGTGTTTCCTAGCTGAAACAGCGCCTCCCCTCCATCTGCGCGTCCTTTCTGCATTGGTTTGAAAAATTCCAGATCCAGGTTTTAAGCACTTTATAATTTTGCTCTCACTCTCCGTCTTTAAATTCCTATTGTTCTATTCATTTACTTAGATTTCACAGATTATTCTTAAAAAATTTTTGTTTAAAATGAAATTTAAATTGAATTTAATTTATTCGGTTCACTTTTTTAAAACTTTAAAGCGCTGTTCCACATTTAAAAATTCACTGGCTCTATTTTCCCTTTATATTGTCTACCGCAAACACAAAGTTGTCGAGGACGCTGCAACACTGATGTTAAGTTTGGAAACCACTTTTGGATGAGTTTCCTCCCCAAAAGGGTTTCAAAACAAACGAGACTACATTATTAGCGACGTCACTTCGAGCTTTTAGCCCTGCATGTTCTCGTTTTATTTTTCGAAGAATTACAAATTATAAAAGTCTTGTAAAACGGAGCGCCCCGACAGCACGTCTTTACTGCTTGAAGTCCAAAAAAACGCTACCCTCTTCAGGTCAATTTTTAGTAACCGTCGCAGAGCGTTTTCCTCGCTCCCTTTTTTCAACCAATGGCGAGGCATCAAAATGACGTAATTTCGGGCAGGTGATGTATTCGTCTTTTCCCGTTTAGTTTTCTCACAAGAAACTATCTGTTCCAAACCGATCGATATTTTTGCCTGTTTTCTTATTAGTCGTTTAACTCTTTCATCTTGCTTTTTCTTGATTTTTGCTGTTGAGCATTTTCTTCCTTTTAAATTCTGCATCCCTCGAATGTCGTTGGAATTTTTAGGTTGATTTTGACCTATTCTCCCTTCTCAATGTATATAAAGTATAATTAAAAAACATAAAAATACCTGTCCCTGCTAATGGCTTTGTTTATTTTATTTTATACCCTTTACTTAAACCACCACAACCCTTAGGTCCCTTTATTTTGCTTTCCCCCTCGAAATCTGACTTACATAACCCATCCAAATACCTGAAATTTCTTTATTATTGTAACGGTAATCTGTGACCTGAAATTGCCCGTTGCAGTGTGTGTGTGTGTGTGTGTGTGTGTGTGTGTGTGTGTGTGTGTGTGTGTGTGTGTGTGTGTGTGTGTGTGTGTGTGTGTGTGTGTGTGTGTGTGTGTGTGTGTGTGTGTGTGTGTGTGTGAGTATTTGTTCATGTGTATTCTTTTACAGCAGAAAAATATGGACAAGGTTTTTTTCGGAATAACATTGTTTTCGCTCATTTTTTCCTAATATCATACACAGTAAGTTTATGTTCTGATGATTTTTTTTTCATTTCCGAATTTCTTATATAACGTTTTTTTTTAATTTAGTTAGATTTAGAAGATGATTTAGATTTAAGTAGATGATAAAAGGGGTATTTGGCAGTCACCTGTACAGTCCCGATTCAGTATATAACTCATGAGATATATTAAGAGACTTGAGTACGTTAGTGGCAGTGGAGAGCCAAGACGCTATCTATCCCTCTTTTGTATCTAAATACATCGGATCTGACAGATGGACAGGTATAGCAACCAGGCTCGACAACGGGTCTGCGAGCTCGTAAACCACTCTAAATTACAAGTAGGCCAATCTGCATCGGGTAGCTAAGGGTCTTGCTTTATCCCCCTTTCTTTATTCTTCTTCCAAGAGGATTATTTTATGACTTCGAGAGACTGTAGGCCTTGATGGCATAATATATCCTCTACATCGTGCGCAAGGAGGTTTTATCTCATTGCCCTGATCCCATCTATATTCACAATGATTTTCTGTCCATCGTTAGCAATAATATTCACACTGACTGATCGCTATATTATATATTATAACTATTATTTATATTACAACTAAAACAAACAACAGGTGATATTACTTTAGTGGCTAATTTCAAATTCGATCTTAATTTAGAAACTAATACTTTTAATCGTCTAATAGTTTGAATTACCTCTATATTGGATGGAGTACGAATTTGTGATGAACAATTAGATGATATAAATGTCAAAATATAGTCGATAGCCGGTTTAACAAGTTTGTTTTGTGTCTAGTGTTGGAATAAGCAGTAAAATATTATAATGTTAAATACTTGGTAGTGTATGATTTTAATACATTTTCTGGTATTTAAATATAAATTTTAATTTTAATTCTAGAGAAAAATATAATAAATTTAAATAGACGGTGGTAACTTCTGTTTAAAATGATAAAATGTATTAAATATAACAAATTTCGCTGAAGGTCGGTACCTGGAAATAAAAAAATGTAGAGCCAAGAGGACATATTTGGAATCATTAGAAATTGTTGAATGTGTAGAAATATCATTTTCAACGAAACTTCGGCTATATATTTGCTTTGTAATGGAAGCATAACAGAACATTTGTAGCAAAATGCACTTGTATGGAATCAGAATTACAGATTGTACAGTCGCTGAATTTTAATGCTAGGAAACTAGTATTGGTGGCATTAGCAATTAATTGTTAATGCAATTGAGAAAAATAGAAATAATATTATCCGAAAATTATTGGTATGATTCTCAAACTTTAATGTTATTATAATCGTCTGTAATTAGTATACCGCTGTTTTGCTGACTGATATTTAGTTTTATGTAGCAAATATTTAAAACTAGGTTTTATTTTGTAATGTTAATAATTTATTTATTATATCCAGTAAAGCTACGTATATTACGCTATGTAGTTGACAGAAAACGTAACTAACAGGTGAAACTGACAATTCTCGACCAGGGTTTAAAGTTTCAAGGTTGCCTTGTAATAAACAGATATCATTTATTAGCTCACTGGTTTCAAGCCATGTGTGAAATTAATACTTTCCAAATGATAAAAAAATAATAAGTTACATAGTTGGCTAAAATTGAGTCACATAATTCTGAGTGATAGGCCATTTAAAAGCAAGTAAAATGCAAAATACAGATCCAACTGTCAAAACAAACAAAAACCTTTTAAACAAAAGTTTAAAGAAACTTTGTGTGTGTGTGTGTGCGCGCGCGTGTGTGATATAACACGAACGGAAAAGCAAAATAAATCAACTGTTAATTTAGAATTATTACAATAATGAATAATCACAAAACATCTTCACGTTGCCCAAAACTTTAAAAGCCTTAACTAACTACGAGTATTTATCATTTTATACGGAACAGATTCGTCTTAATACCATAACGATAACTCGAAGAGCTTAATCCCAAACACTAACATCTTGTTTGTCTTGAAGGATGGGCATTTTGAGCACTTGGTAAGTAAACACTATCCTGTTTATACAAAGCCTATTTTTATTTTTCTCGGTTGTTGATGTTAGTGAGTTAAGAGAAACCTATCTCCGGACCCGGGAAACAGTTTTGGAACAGAGATTATCTTTGTAATACCCGAAATAATCATTTTCCATTTAGGAATGTCCACTATAGGAAAACAACAGCTTGTTAAGTATAATTATAGATTTTATGATTATTAAAAGGTACGCTTATTACCTCTGATATGTGGTATATCCTTATTCATTAACACTGTATACCTTCAACGAAAGAAAATATTACTATATATATATATATATATATATATATATATATATATATATATGTGTGTGTGTGTGTGTGTGTGTATGTATGTTGAAATAAAACTACTTTCATAAACAAGAATTTATTACTTCATTTTAATATTTATTGATGCTTTTCCTTAATTTACATTATCAGCATTTTCAAAACTTATACACTACTGTCCAGTTATGTGACTAGAGTAAGACTGGGTAACTCTAACTAGAGTTATTCTTACTACAGTTATTCTTCTATAGTTCTTACTCTAACTAGAGTAAGAATAGTCTTACTCTAGTCACATAACTGGACAGTAAGGTATACGTTTTGAGAATGCTGATAATGTAAATTAGGGAAAAGCTTCAATAAATATTAAAATGAAGTAATATTTTCTTGTTTATGAAAGTAGTTTTATATTTAACAAGGCATCTCAGAATTAGAATATATCTATATATGTATATTCCTATATATATTTACATGTGTGTGTGTGTGTGTGTAAGAGAATGAAAGAGAGAAAAAGGTGGATAACTGGTTTGTTTCAGATTGTACAGAATTAATATATCGTTATTAAAACTTTGGAAATTGCCTAATGTATCGCAACATTGGGTACTACCAGTCACTATTGCGAAAACCATGTACTTAAAATAAAAGTTAGCAAACTCACTACAATATTCGAATCATTAAAAAAGTACGCCTTTTATTAACAATCAATCAACCTTGAAATACTTTTACTACTATTACCAAGATTTACTACTATTACTTTTTTCCTAAACCAAGCTTTTTTCTTCTTAACACCTACTAACATTTGTTTTTGTTATAATATATATATATACAAACATATGTGTATATATCTTAATCGAATCATTGATGAAACACGGATGTATCACTTTGAAACGGAGAGTAAACGACAACGTTTGTTATAGAGCCATCCTTTATCTCCCACAACATAAATGACCAACATTTAGAAACTAGTAGGATAGGTTATGACAACAATATTTTGGGACTTTAAAAGTCTAACTTTAGTTGATTTCAAACAATAAATACTGATAGCTACTGCGTTTATTAAAGTTGAAGTTTAAATCCAAAAGGGACGATTGGCTTTCATAACGCTTAAGGATATTTTTCTTAAAGATGATTCTCATACCACCAAAAACAGAGTCCTGTTCATACGAAATCTTGATTATAAGCAGCTGGATCACAACCCCACCCACACTCAAACATAATATACAGTGTTGAATTTGTATAAATTTGATAAAAAACTTATTTTGTGTTTCTTTGTAGGTTTCGAGTTTGTATATACTTCAGATTATTACTTGTTTTACGACTTTGTTTTTAAATTAAATTTTTGTTGAATAAAAACTTTTCCCACTCCTATCTGAAATAAAATATCCCAACAACATAAAATTAGGAGAAATTAAATTTTGTGTGTCTTATCAGTGAAATAGAAATTACAATAATATAATGTTTGATTTATAGTATTGGGACGATCCCTACTATCTGCTGCGTAATATTAGGGAGGATTAATTGTGGACGTAACTGTGTAACGTACAGCCCCTACAGCTACATACATTTTAGTCCAATCCTTGATTAACCTTAATATGTCGTATAATATTAGTAGCTCATGCATAATGGCGGTTGAGATATGGTGATACTAACTGAAGAGAGACAGTGTACAATTCAAGTCTGAAATGTACACGTTTGTTTATGTCTGAACTAAAGTTTGAAATACACGCTTTTGTTTTGTAAAGAAATCTCTTTAATTAATAACTGAGATACAAATTCTGGTTATTAACCAAAAACGATTAATTGCTTTTGTTTTCTCGTTTTCTTCAACAACAATAGCAAATACTTTTCACTTCCAGATGAATCTCTAAATTATTTTCCTTATTATTCGGAATGAAAATTTATATTTATTGAAGAGACGATCCAAATATTTAAAGGTGAGGAATACAAATACGCATATTGTGTGTTGGATTTGTTTTAAGCAAACCAATTAGTTTCTAAACAGGTGTGCTCATTAATCTTGGTAACCACAAGTTATACATCTCGACGCATGAACTTATCTTCCAATTCAAAACCTATTCAACAGGTTTTTTCCTGCAGGAGGCCCCAGTTTGAAACTAATTTGTATATGATTTTAAGTCATAAACGTAAATATTTATTACATCCAAAGCAAAGTAAACATGACTTTTCTAGAACATGAGGACTTACAAATAACAGGAAGAAATATAATTAAGAATGGATTATTAAGAACTCTTATTTCAAAACCCTGTATAACTAATATTCTTTTATAAACATAGAATACTTGAATAACTAATCCAATGTAATATCATTGTATAAAATATAGACAAAGCCTTATTGTAAATGAAAGAGAAAACTTTGCGTTAAAAATGTTCGGTGTTAGTTTTGTTCAGCTTAAAACAAAATCTAGATACCTTTGATATACGTATTTGTATAGTTTATCTCTAGTTAATTAACTTTTTTTACGGAAAATAATTAGTCAATAATAACTGTAACGAGCGTCGATCGTGCGTGTATGTGTATGAATGTGTGTGTGTGTGTGTGTGTGTGTGTGTGTGTGTGTGTGTGTGTGTGTGTGTGTGTGTGTGTGTGTGTGTGTGTGTGTGTGTGTGTGTGTGTGTGTGTGTGTGTGTGTGTGTGTGTGTGTGTGTGTGTGTGTGTGTGTGTGTGTGTGTGTGTGTGTGTGTGTGTGTGTGTGTGTGTGTGTGTGTGTCTTGTGTGTCTGTGTATGTATGTGTGTGTGTGTGTGTGTGTGTGTGTGTGTGTGTGTGTGTGTGTGTGTGTGTGTGTGTGTGTGTGTGTGTGTGTCTGTGTGTGTGTGTGTGTGTGTGTGTGTGTGTGTGTGTCTGCGTGTGTGTTTTAATATAAACATTTCCTAACAGTAATACTTAACCAATAGTATTAAAAACTTTTCGTCAACTCCCAGTGTCGCCATTACCAAGATGCAGGATAATTCAGTATAAACATTTATAATAATTGGAATTTAATATTTAAAATCTCAAAATATATTTTATGAAATGACTTTTTATGTCATACAGGTTTTAACACCCATGCTTGCATCAACGTGATGGGTCAACACTGTTGGTTTGCTAATAACTATCCCAATATTTATTGTCATGTTTGAGTTCTTTTAATGTTTGCTACTTATTTTACTCCAGAAACCTCACTCAATAGTGAACTATCCAACGTTATGTTTATACTCTTATTATAATAACATTTTATTTCTGAATTAATTATAACAGTTATCATTTTAATACTTGTACGTACGTATCAGAAAATCCTACACTTGTCTGTTTCAAAGACTATCCGCTAATAGTAAAAATTGTTATACAAAAATATAAACATATGCTGAAATAGAGATTACTGTTTCGTAACAATCTATTAGACTATTTTAAAATTTGAAATTTACAAGCATTGCGTAGTCCATATATTTCATCGCATGTGACTCTTTACACCCTTTCTAGACAAAAACTGAGGCTATAATTAACATTGCTTACCCCTGTAAAGGTTTTTCTTAACAAAAACGTAGTAATATGCAAATTTTAGGGTCACTTCTGTATATGAATAATTAGTACTAATAAATTTTAAAACAAGACCTTTTCACAGGCCTTGTTAAATTTGCATACTTTAATTGAAGTGTTAATTGGATTCTTCTGTTTTCTTTCTTAGGATGTAAAAAATATGTTTTAGTTATTTTTTTCAATAGTCATTACAAATAAATCACAGCGTTTTTTTTAAAAATATCTGTCACTACCCTAGCTTCATCATGTTACTTCTGTAGATCTTGTTATAAATTTTAAAACATTGGAAGTAGTTTCCCCTAATACCATTATTTTTTTTCTATTTTAAACTATGTATAAAGTAAAATTAAACTTTTAAATCAGTATTATTAAAAGAATTGTTTTTTTAGTTATAAAATAATCACAGATAAATAAAGTTATAACAACTTTTCATAAAATACATAATGTAGTTTCTCGTTTGTGAAAATCATTCTGTATTATATAAATGCAAAACTATATAAAAATACATAAATAAGTCTTTAATAAATATAAGACTTGATGGTTTTCAAATGAATAATTTTAACAACCTTAGAATTTTAAACGATTACAACAGCTTAATAGACCTAAAACACGTCCCACAGATGGTTGCCCTTAAACGCAAAGATGTATCATACTGTATACATGTATATATATATATATATATATATATATATATATATATATATATATATATATATATCCCTTACATTATAATGTACTTCAACAAGAATCTTACTTTGTACATATGCAAGTCGACTTTCGAGGACTAATTACGTGTCCTCATTTTTGAGCATAAAACGAGACTGTACGGGAAGATAAGACTACTTGTTATACAAATGCACTCCAGCATCATATCCAGTCATAATTATCATGTCTAAGTACAATACCTTGGAGGAGGTGACTAATAACTTAGCGAGAACCTAAGCCAATATTTTATTGTAAATATTATAGTGAGAAATTAAACCAAATAATAGTGA
This sequence comes from Prosapia bicincta, assembly GCA_036971475.1. Classification (NCBI taxonomy): domain Eukaryota; kingdom Metazoa; phylum Arthropoda; class Insecta; order Hemiptera; family Cercopidae; genus Prosapia; species Prosapia bicincta. Next base: position 360,898,303 of record JBAIZL010000001.1, on the reverse strand, counting down.
TATAATAGTGATTGGTAAGAGTCTTAACCAATATCTTAGTGAGAATCTAAGCCAAAATTATAGTGATATTATGGTGAGAAATTTAATCAATATCTTAGTGAGAACCTAAGCCAAAATTATAGTGATATTATGGTGAGAAATTTAATCAATATCTTAGTGAGAACCTAAGCCAAAATTATAGTGATATTATGGTGAGAAATTTAATAAATATCTTAGTGAGAACCTAAGCCAAAATTATAGTGATATTATGGTGAGAAATTTAATCAATATCTTAGTGAGAATCTAAGCCAATGTTTACTTGAAAACATTGTAGTGAAAATGTAAACCAAATTTATACCATAGTGGTGGATATTATTATTATAACAATTTTAACTAATATCTTAGTGAAAACCTAAGGCAATGTTTAATTGAAAATATTACAGGGAGAATATAAACCAAAATTATAGGGATATTATTATGTTAAGAATTTTAACCAATATCTTAATGAGAACCTAAGCCAATATTTTATTGTAAATACTGTAGTAAAATTGTATATCAAAATTATAGTGATAATATTATGTTAAGAATTTTAACCAATATCTTACTGAGAAACTAAGCCAATATTTTATTGTAAATACTGTAGTAAAAATGTATATCAAAATTATAGTGATAATATTATGTTAAGAATTTTAACCAATATCTTACTGAGAAATTAAGCCAATATTTTATTGTAAATATTATTTCGAAAATTTAAACCAAAATTATAATAATAATGTTATAGAAAGAACTTTAACCAAAATTTAGTGTGCCTATTTTAAAAATATTATATTCAGACTTTTAACCAATAATTAAGAGGAAATATTTATTGAAATAATATAGCCTGAGCTTTAAATAATAATTTAGTGAAAATATTACATTGAAATTATTTATTGAGAACCTAAACTAACAGTTTTACAACTTAAAACAAACACGTATTTTTATTTTGCACGTTTGTCTTTCCGAAAAATGTTTATAAATTTAAAATTATATTACATTTTTTTCTTTAACCAGTTTTGTGCGACCAACTTTTTCTTCGTTTTTAACCAATATTTTTTTAGTGACACTTTTCTGGACGCAATTTTTCCTACGGAAATGGTCAGCAGTTTCAAATCTTAATGTTAATTTTGCATTAAATTAGTTAAATATTTCCCACGATCATTGACTTTTCATAAAATGTTAAACTTATTTCCAGGTTTTCTGATACTGGTTATTTTAATTACATAACGTATTTACTCGCCCAAGAAGGTTTTCTAGATATCTTCTGCGTTCCTTTTTATTACCATAACGCCATTTCCAATAATACAGCCATCATCAGACAAGACATAATGGTTGTCATTTATTTCCGTCGCAGACTTGTTTCAATACCTTCCAAAAGGTCAAATTCCAGATGAAACTGAATAGGTGCTGTAAATCATGAACTTTCGATCTATTCTCATTCCAAAGGTTAGAGAATGCGAAATTTAGGATCAGAATTTCAATTACGGTTTCATCAAAGGGGACCTTTAATAATGCAACACTTTTATAATAAAGTTTCTCAATATGGTAACATAAAGAAATACGATTATCATAATGTTCCAATAATATTGGTTTAATTTGATTCGAAGTAATTCCCTTTAGACATTGAAGAAACCATTTTCTGTATTCGGGTTTCTGTCTGCTGCATTGAAGGGTTGAATTATTGTAGTGTTACAAAACTGCTTATGGCTTTAAATAATATGCCATCACTAGCATATACTTTGATTTATTATGTCAATATTATGAGTAGTATTTCAATAGTGTGTCCTTTGATTTTAACTCGTTAATTGCTCACTTTTTTAAGTCAAAGGTTAATCGAATGTTCATCTTGTTGTTTGTGTTTTTGTTTTAATTCATGCACCTGCTATTACTACAAATAATAATTAAAAGTTACAAATTTAAAATACAAATACAGACATTTAAAACGTAGTAACTACAAAACACACTTACAAAATCCAAAACCCAGCAATTTTGGGTTTAATATTAATTTACATTAAAATTTAGAATTTCGACTGTCGATTTGAAAATTAAAATTTAATCAAAAAACACATGTGCAGAGAGTTTCCTCAAGAAATTACTGATTACAGAAAAAACAACCATCAATAAAACAAAAAATCTTTCGATTCTAACATAGTGGTGAATGGAAACATTCAATTCAAGACGTTTAAAACACTTGTTGTAGGTTCATCTAACAATGCAACAGTCTCTGCGCAATTTATGTCATGTGCAATGAGTTTATTGGTTTTTAAGATACAATTTTATTTCATAATCAATATTTTACTTGGACACATTTTATGAAATCTGTTATTGTAACGGCTAATTTAATTTTGATTTACTTATTTTTTTAAAGTGTATACTTTAAATAACTGTATTCATAATTATGTATACTAGTGTATAATAATGCATTTTGTAAATTATAATGTATATTCGTCCTTTTTTTAGTCAAAGGCCTACTTTTGGGATTACTTATCATTAGCAGGACTTTATTCAATCATGTGAGCTAATAAGCTCACACTCTCCTGATGTATATCTTGTACAAATATTAAGTTTTTAATAAAATACGTTTTGATTCATCCAATCAAGTTCAAATACATTTTTTTTAACCTATAGTGGTTGACAATTGATCTTAACACAGTCATTTCAAATATTTATCCAATAGTTAAATTATAAAAATTGGGGTCTAGGCTGGATTCGAACTGAATACCTTCATATTTAAAGTCTAGTGCTTTGGCACTGAGCCAACATTCTCAAAGCCAGATAAGTACTTCTCAAAGATGAGTGCTGTATGATTTGTTTGCCTCCATCTTGTTGTCGTCGAAACCTACATTGCACAACCTTAAATGGTTGCCATGTTTATTACACAATATCATAAATAATGCTCTATGATAAAAAGTGAAAAGAATAAAATAAACAAAAAAACTGTATTACAGGTATCGATACTTGCTTCACAAACGGACAATGCGAAAAGAAAAAAAAGAAACTAAAACTCAATGCAAGCGACGAAATAAGCTTATAAATAGTAACAAACCAATATAATAATCTAACACCATACATATAAAGGAAAATGGAAAATTGCAAGAAAATTCGCTTTCTAGTTTATCAAATTATTTTTATTCGGACTAATGTATATACATATTTATAATAAATATAATTATACAATTAAAAGAAACTAAAATAATTTTTTATTCAAGTAGGAATTGACTCTTGTTTAATTTTTATATTACTTGTTTTTCTTCACTTGTTAATCACCTACTCCTTGCGGCTATTTATTCCTGTCTTTTTTGGGGATATCTAACCTACACGCCAATTATCTTCTTAATAATTTTACCATGAGAGTTATAAGATTTAGCCTTCCAGGTGTCATTATTTCCCTATTAAAAATACGAGCCATATGAGACATTTTCTGAAGTTAGAGTAAATACCAGATTATTTTTGAAAGAGAAACATTAAAATACTGGTTTAATTTATACATATAAAGGATTACTTCAAGAAGGGGTTTCTATTATTACAAAATAATGAGATATAAATCTGTTGTACAGTATTTTTATTATTCCTTATTAACAACAACATCGTCTCTGTGTAATGCATTTGAAAAATCTCTAATCATATTTTTAAAATATTCAAATATCCATTAGGTTCAATATTCTGCTGGAGGCCTTTGATTCATATAATTGGTTTAAACGTTTATTTTGCTATTGACTTTTTTAGTAAATTATTGATTTACCTTTATGATTGATTAAAACATATAGAATAATTTCTTTAAATTACTTTAACTGCCCTAATTTAATTAATTATTCCTTAAAATTCATAGAGAAAATTAATAATTATTTAGCAGTTACTTAAGTTCATCTAACCTATTTTGTGTCCATATCAAAAACAATAAGCAACCAGGATCAAATTACTATAAAAGTGAAATTATTATGAATTTGATTAATACAAAACAGTTATCTTTCAGATTTATATTTGGTCGAACAAAAACAAATTAAAATAAAATCATTAAGAAATAAGGTTACGTAATACTTCTAGAATATATTTATGGACACCAAATAAATTTGTATAAATTAATATTAAATTCTATTAAAATATGTATGTCATATTATGTGTGTAATTTTAAGTATAAAAACCCAAAATGTCAAATAAGAACAAATGTTAAATAAAACTAAATAATAGTGTCAACAATATAATTAATGAACTTCCTGCTAGCATTCTAAAAACATTAGGTTTATTTCTATTTAAATAATTACTAGTAAAAATTATGAAAAATAGCAAACGTTTAGTGTAATTAAAATAAATTTTATAACATATTTCAAATAGAAGGTTTTACTTTTATACTTTAACTTCAATTTCATCAAATCAAGATAGAAAAATCAATGTTTAAAGTTATTTTAACTATCCTTGATTATCAACTAAATAAAATTTCTGACATTTTCCCAAACATCAACAAGAGCAAAAGTCAATAATTCAATTGGAGCTAGTATAAAGATTTTTTAAAGTAGTGTCCCTGCAATAGCAAATTAGAAAATTAATTTTACAAGTAAACCAAAATTACTAAATACATTATCACATAATTATGGTTAAACATTTTGGTAGGTTTTTAAATAACGTCCAGGGATTTATCCACTTGAAGATCATGCTCGACACACCACACGTACCAGAATCTGATAAGACGGGTGGGATCATATTTTCACCGCGCGTTTCAGCCCTACAATAGCCAACATTACCATGAACAACTAATGTCTCAAGGGCATAAATGTGGTTAGGATTCATAAGGAGATGGAACGAGTTCGAGGGCAACGCCCTGGCGACGAAGAATAAAGGGATTCGGCCACTGCAGTGAGTGTGTGTGTGGGTGTGTGTGTGTGAGTGTGTGTGTGTGTGTGTGTGCTAATTTACTTTAAAAACAGTAAAATAATTTAACTTAAATATTAGTCATCTACGTAATGCATCCCACTAGAATTATATATATATATATATATATATATATATATATATATATATATGTGTGTGTGTGTGTGTGTGTGTGTATTAATTTACTTTAAAAACAGTAAAAGAATTTAACTTAAACACTAGAATATATATATATATATATATATATATATATATATATATATATATATATGTTAAACACTATATATATATATATATATATATATATATATATATATAAATATATATATGTGTGTGTGTGTGTGTGTGTGTGTGTGTGTGTGTGTGTGTGTGTGTGTGTGTGTGTGTGTGTGTGTGTGTGTGTACTAATTTACTTTAAAAACAGTAAAAGAATTTAACTTAAACACTAGAATATATATATGTTAAACACTATAGGCCTATATATATATATATATATATATATATATATATATATATATATATATATGTGTGTGTGTGTGTGTGTGTGTGTGTGTTTCTAACTCTTGGTATAATATATTATATACACATTTACTATAGGATGATCTTGAAAACCCAACTCCTCGGAGTTAAGTTTTTTAACAAATATACCAGCAAAAGGCTCGAAATATAAGCTCATGAAATATGCAAAATCAAAATGACCTCTCCATAGAATATTAATACTGTATTTGTTTTTATTTTTAAATAAATTAATTACTTAATTAATGTTTCTGTTGTTTGTTCAACATACAGCATGGTGTATATTACATTAAAGCTAATGTAAAGTTTGTGTATGGTGAAACCGTGAAATTGTTTATATAATTTCTGGAAACCTTCCGGGTTACAAGCTCCGCTGATCCACATGCCACTGAACGCATTGTATTGATTTATACAAAGCACTATATTCATAACGAGCTCGATGTTTGCGTCCCTTCAGTTTCCTGGCAACCCTATATTTTTAACTCAATAAATATAAAAATATCAAGCGGTCAATAATAGCGAAACCTGTAATGGCGTTTTATTTTTAGGTAACCACTTTAACAAGATATGTATTTGTAGACTGTTGTACAAGTTATTTTTAGAATGTTTTTCGTTCCCTAACGTGTAATTTCTCAGAAAAGAGGCTTTATTTAAGTCATTTTAAACTTTTAGATAAACATAAATCAACCGTTACTATTAAAATTGGCGTATATATTTTTTTAGCAAACAATTTCACTTCAAGTTCAATGAAAGTTAGCTAAAATGCAAGACAAGAAGTAGATACCTAAATAACTATTTTGAACGTATTGTTCGCATCAAGTGATACTGAAAAAGCACGCTTATTAATTTATATCCTAATCAAGAAAAAAAAGGATAAAAAGAAAGTATAAGTAATACAGCTGTTGCGAAAGCTTGATTTTCCTTGCAGCAACCATCGACTACTTTGTATTTCTACTCACACACTGAGTTCTATATGTTAGTACCAAAGTGTTTATCTTTATGATTTTTTGAAATTGATTCTCTGGGAGAATACGAGAATAGTACTGTCTTAAAGTACAGAGGATTCATAATTTATTGGACTAACAGTTGCCCGTTTTGATGGAAAATTTTCTTGTAAATGGTTAAAAACCAAAGAAAGCAATTAATAGGTAGTAAAAAGATAATGAAAAGAATTAACTGATTTAAAGCGTGTTCATTTTATTATTTCCAGTGATTAAAAATAAGTTAGCACATTTACTGCTGCTACTACAACGAAAACTTTAATGAAAGTGAAGAAATAATATTTTTTCTCTTACCTGGAAGTCTTCTAATTGATTTTGAATGAGTTTTAAGGATGTTTGGAACAAAAGTGACGTTTCAGACCAGTGTAGTCAGAATGTAGGAGAGTTTCTCCTTACAATACAATTGTCAACATTTGATAGGTTAGGATTATAGGCAATACTTATATTTCCACACTAATTTAAATTATTTTTAATCATTCGAGATAGTTTAACAGATGTAACATATTAGGTCAGTGACGTTTGGGTATACCAGCTTCGAACTCAAGTACTGCAAAGTTTTTGTTTAGCTAAACAATTATAAGTTTAGGTCAATATATTGTAAGTTCAAAGAATAATTATTATAATAATTAGTAATATTTCTACACTATCTGCAGTTTTATAGCCCCGATTTCAGAGAGAATCCCACTGCGTATGTTGGTTAGATGAACTTTGGTCATTTGAAGTAGCCCTGACGGAAGGTATCAGCTACTATTTAGTCACGACGCCAGCGCGGGCTATGCGGAGGTGATTACGTGGTTACCAGTTCGGATGTGTTTTATCTTCATAAACCAATTGGTTATAAGCGACGTCCGGTGTGATAGGGTCCGTTTCAATGATGTTCTATTGTATTACCAAGGATAAAATTAGCACCCGAATGGATGAAATAGAAACGGTACTAAAAAGGGTGAAATTAGGATTTTTATATTTTAGTAGTTTCCTGCCAATCCTAACATTACCACTTTGTAATTTATCAAATAGGTGAAAATGATAACTTTAAAAAATATTAATAAGTCAATTAGGATGAAAAATAAAAAAACAAAAGTAGTAAGAAAATAAAATACCAAAAAATAGAGAACAAACCAGTTATTTGTAAAACTTTATTGTACAGTTGAGGAGCTGTACAAAATATTATTTCTTTAGGCAACAATGCGAATATTGCAGTTAGTACATCAAACTCCCTTGCAAATAAACTAAATATCAATATAAACTAGTACAACAAATTTTATAAAAGTGGAATTTATGAAGCAAAATGGAATGTATATAATATGTAAGCCAAATATATAGAAATTTTAAAACTAGTTGTAAGAGCACTTCAGATCACATGAAAAACATGAATTGAATTCTCCTACACACCTCATTGAAGAAGGACACATACCAAAGTAAATTTTTGCAGGCAATGAAACCAATAAAATTAGAAAGTAAATGGAAAAGCCTTTACATTACACTTAAAATTATGTCATTAAATTTTAATAACTTTTAAATTTTATTAACTTTTAATAACTTTCAACTATTGAAAATTTAAAAATATGTATAGCCATATTTAAAAAATATGAAAATAATAAAAGAAGAAATAAAAAATCAGTCAACTATGGCGTTTAAGAAATTAACATTTTCTTAGAATTAATAAAATACAGAAGATCAACTAGCTTTAAAAGTATCTAGAGCTGATATGTGGGCGGGGCCGAAACGGCCGAAAATGGGCGTGACTAGATTCGGCATGAAAATATGATTTATAAGCAGATCTTATTGATGTAGTGCTTCCGAAACATGACAAACTAAAGAGAACCCTAGAGAGTATTTGAGACATAAAATTTTGAAGTACAACCTAGCAGAAGCTTATAATGATATCATAATATAGAATTAAACGTTTGTCAGGATTTGGACGCCTAAACAGTACGTCCGAAGGTAAATGGGCGAGACATTTATTTTAACCACGTTTGTGGGTGGAAACTGGGAAAATCAAGCCGCTCGTAATAAAAAGGATGAGAATAAAAAATGTCCTAAACACCTTAACAAAATGGTGACAAGTTCAAAGGACGGGGAGGGGCGAGGCATGTTAGAGTATATTGAGATAACCTATATACCCAATGCACTACAACTTCCTATAATATAAATATGAAAGTATGTTAATGTTAACAAAATAAATATAATGTTATATAATTTACTAGCAAAGCCAAGTTAGACTGGAAGATGAAGATTCAGTGCGATACTCGTTCTTCTACAGGATGAAAACGTTGACCCATAGCAATAACCGGCTGGTTATTAAATGCAGTGACTTCTCATCCGATCAGATATCAAAGTTGGGATCTACTTTACTATTTCAAAAAACTCAGGTATTTAGACATACAAAATTAGTTAACACATGGCAATGAATATAATACTTTTTTGTAGCAAACTAGAATTCAAATTTAGAATATATATATATATATATATATATATATATATATATATATATATATATGTATATATATATATATATATATATACTGACTCTCTCTCTCTCTCTCTCTCTCTCTCTGTATATATATAAGAGGGGGAGAGAGAGGGAGAGGAATGTATGATTTATTTTTTTTTTTAATTTTGTTATAGCACTGTTTTTCCTAAAGATCACCTAATACTTCTTTTATTTACGAAAGGGTCTGTTAATTTATAAATATAAAATATTCACGTATTTGAAATGCTTTTCTTTATTAACTTCATTACAAGAGAACGTATTACCATATTTAATATACATATTGTAACACTCTTAAAAATAAGGTGTTACATATAAATTCATTTATATATTTGATTTTTATTTAATAATTATATCGTTCCAATATAAAAGAAAATTTTTGTTTTATTCGTGCTCATTGTGAAGTTAGCATAGATGGTAGCACCCCTAGCGGGTAAAAATGTAAAATATCGTACGAGTTGGTAGCTTAACTAAAAAAAAACTCACCTCACCTCATGTGACGTAACATGGTCTGATATCGCATGATCTGACGGACCAATCAAAATATTCAAAATAATAACCAAGGGTGGGAAAGTTCAGTTTGCTTGTCCCTTCAGAAGGCCCACTTCTCCAAAAGTCGTCAATCGAGATGGACGTAATGGCACTTTCGGACATAACTTAGAAATTTATAAGCTTCCAGTATTCAAAATTTAAGATGTCAAGGCCGGTACCGAATTTTATTAACGCAACAAAAGAAGAAGTCAGAAGCGATAATTTATGTTTTTCAAACGAGTAAATGTTTATATAATTTTTGTTTAAGTGCGCGGATTTGCAAGAGCGATGTGTTAAGTGTTCAGTGATTCCAAAAGCCATGGGCAATCTTTAATATGTTTTAAAGTGTTTTATTAGTGCACAACCAGGTACGTTTTAGCTATAAAGAAAATGTATTTTAATGTTAACTAAGTTGAATTTTAAATGATAAACGGTTAACACATGAACGGTAGAAATTGTCCTTCGAATATTCATTTCTAAAAATTCAATTGAAAATATTAAGTTACTATCTTGTCGATATATATATAAATCTTAAAGTTCAATAAGTAATTCAAATGTATGGAATAACCAGCAGTAATTAAAATTAAATTACTCGACACATTGCTGTCTTTTGTTCTATTGTAATTGTCACTGATTAATAAATTGTATAACATTGTATTTTAAAACTTTATATTTTCATTCCCAAGTAACCTAGTCCGTTACAAATGCGCAACTCTGCTGAATATTTTTTATTGAAATATTACAAACAACTCAGAGAATACAAAGTCAGAAACTCTACCAAAGTTAAAGTACAAACATAGACATAACCTGAAATCCACTGAAATTTTATTCAATTGTATAAGTATAGCTTTATAAACAATATGTTTAAAATGGCATTAAACCGAGATTTGAGAATGATGTTAAAACCTTATTACTATGTAAACATTATTCTCAGTTTTTCGTATTTGTTTCATTTTTGTGCAATTACTTGTTTCAAAATGTAGAAACTCAATGCGAATTGGATTCTAGAGAATCAGAAATATTATTCTTTTTGATGATTGTCGTAATGATACGTACAAGAAAAGCAGGAAGTGTGACAATGATTAATTATCTTTCTTCAAGTTTTATGTACACTAAAATAGCCAATTTAATTCTATGGTTCTATGCTGACGTTCGAATGGGTCTCATATTTGCAGTTATTTTTGTGTTGGTTGGATTATTATTGCCTGAACCTACATATACTGGACCGGAAAATATTGTTTATTTCCGCACAGCAACAGCTCTGGATGAAGAAATTAGCCGTAATAAAAACATAACATGGCTCATAACATTTTATACTGCTTGGAATCCATCCTGTGTCAATTTTGCACCAATATTTGCACAACTGTCTGCAGAGTATAATCTGGAAAACATGAAGTTTGGTAAAATCGACGTTGGCCGCTATCCTGAAGCAGCCAAAAAATATTGTATAAATGATTCGTCTTTGAGCCGTCAGTTGCCAACTATCATCCTGTTTAAAGATGGAAAAGAAGTCATGCGAAGACCGTATGCCGATTCTAAAGGAAAGTTACAGAAATTTTTTTTTTCAGAGGACAACGTTAAAGCAAACTTTGACTTAAACAACCTCTACAATGAATGCAAAAATAATCCTTTAAAAAAGAAGAAAGAAATTACAGGAACCGCACATACAAAGTCAGAATAGTCTGCAGTACTTCGTAGTTCAGTTAGTATTAGACGTCATGCTTTGTCATTGCTAAATCATTTTATTATCTTTTAGAATTTATAATGCTGTTTATGTTGTGTTTTTTAATGCTAGAAGTTATGTATTTGTTATTGTTGTTTTGTGTTTTACGTTTTATAATTTATATAGTATTTAAAAATACACAGTTGATTTTCCTCAAGTGCTTAAAGCATATAACAAAAAATTAAACTTTTTTTAGGGTATATTTGTTACCATTTTTTTTATTATGTGTGTATGTATATTGATTATATATATAGTGATTTATAGAATAAATGTACAATACATAAACAAGATTCTTGCTTAACCCTTTGTACGCGATATGCGGAATATACTGCCAACCGTAAATGTCGCTTTTCGCTGCTAAGTGGAATATTTCACTATTGCTTATAAGAATGCATATCTATTAAAGTTCAGAAAAGCGAAAATAGAATGTGTTAGAATATTTCTTTAGTGTTTGAGAATAATGTTGACAGTTGTATGATTCATTTTAGCTGTTGGTAGACATAAACAGTTGAATTTTGCTTACATGTGTCATTTGTGCATATATTCATTGCAAAATCACTATGCAGCAAATGGATGTATTTGCTTGTCAAAAAGGCAGCAAGCACTTGAAGTTTTTTGCTCCTAATTACCGAAATATTTATTTTATATTATGTGTAGTTTATTCCCTTTTTTAATTACATATTTTATTAATTTTCGTTATGAATACTCATGTAAATAATAAACATTTCTAACCCATTTTGACTCTATAAAAACACTAATGCCTTTTTTTTCAGCGACAAGTATTTCTTTACTAATACCAATCCTACAAAACTTAAAAAAATATAACTTTATTTTGAAAAAAAAATTTCATTAAATTGGGCACTCAAGTTAAATTTGCATTCCTCACATAGCGTGTAAAAGGTTAACAAGCCAAGGTATCTGTGGTCATCTAAACTACAGTCTTGCCTAAGGACTGACATAAACTTTTTTTTATCACATACAAATAAATTGCAACTGCTGGAAACCAGCAACAAAAATAGGGCACAAATATTGCTCTAAAAACTTACAAAGCTGCCTATGCTGACTTCTGAAATCACACTAAAACATGGTCAAAACTTTATCACATCTTCCTAAATAGGGGCCATGTTATATGAGTGCTAATGCCGTTGCATCAGCGTTGGCCCAACCTGGCAATGAGACTACCATGGAGCAAACTATACAAACGACATTGTAATCGGTGAGTCTGGGTTAACTCGGCATTGAGCATCGCCAAAGAGACCAGCTGCGCTAACATATAGAGTCCAGCATATATAGTGCTACCAATGCTGGCTCAGTTGGAACTGAGCGGTGAGTAGTGTAATAATATTGTGTAACAGTAGTAATGGACTAACAGCTGACACTTGGAACGTTGTAGTTCTGGTCATTATAATAACAGTGAATTGTTTATTTTTAGTGTGGCTAATAACGTCTAAGAAGAAAAATATTTAGTCATTGGTTCAAAGATTCTAGTTTTCAAGGAAATAATTTTATTATGAATATGTTTAACATGTTGTTTTTAGTATCTTTTAATTTGTTCTTGAGCGTTTTATTAGTAAGAGGTGAAAATAAATATTCAGCAGAAGCTAATTCTGCTGCAAAAATGTTTGCATTTGAAACAGATATAAATGTTAAAACATTAGAAAAACCCTTTAGAATGGCCAAACTTAACTTACTATGGAAGAAAGCTCAAGTCCGTCTAACAGAACCGAAACTTAAGTCACTTTTCTCAGAACTGAAAATACATGACAAAGAAGAAATAACATGGAAGCGCTTAAAAGCAGATGGTCCAGATAAAGAAGGTTTGAAAGAAGCTGAGTTAAGAAAGAAGTTAATTGGTATTATGAGCACTTATGGGCTGTTAGAACATTTTGAAGACGTACATGATCAGGAACAGTACAAAGATCATAGTCCTTACAGTGGCCCTGTAGACAAAAGTCATCTTAACAAAAGTTTGTTTAAGGATAAGAAATTAAATAAGTAAAGTTTCTCAGAGAAATTCAAAGTAAATGTTTAAAAATCATTTTAAGTTAAAGAAGGAAACAAAATTGTTATGGTACTTACAATAAAAATTGAATGAAGTAGTCAAATAAATTAATTCTTGTAAAGTCAAATAAAATTCAAATAAGTTGTAATGTTTTATTGGACACTGGAGTTTCAATAAATATAATAAAAAAGAATTGTTTTTAAACACTGTCAAAATTAAAGTAAGTTAAATAAAAAAAAAAATATTTTTGTTTAATGTCAAGTGAAGTTTTTAAAAGCAGAATAGTTAGAATGTAAAATGTCAGACGACCTAAATGATTTTTTAAAAAGGATGTAAAATTTGAAAGAAGATTTATTAATAATAATTTGAATAAAGTCTTTTTTTTGTTGTGAACAATTAGCTGTATGTAATTCCTAAATTAAAGTATGGGATTTAATTTAAGAATAAAGTTAGTGAATTTTCAAAGTATGGGATTTGAAATTCAGAAAGGGTTAAGATGTACTGAAGATGTATAAGATAACAAAGATGTTATAAGACAATGGTACAGGCTTAAAATTTTGCCAAGTGAGTGTAAAAATTGTATAGACAAAAGTGTCGTGAAACAATGAACTCAGGGGCAAATATGGTAATTAGGTGGCTTACAAGAAGTGAGCAGGTTTATACAGCTAGATTAGAGGTTAGGATTGTTCACATAATGTAAGACAAATTCAAATAAAATTTAAGTAAAAGATATTTCAAAGAACTCTTGTAATTTTAATCTTAAACCAAAATGTGAAGTAGCATTAAATAGTATAAAAAACGACGTATGGTTAATAATTTAAACTCAAAGGAATATTAAAGTAAATTGGCTATAAAATATGAAGGTCTATATAAAATATTGTAAATTTTTTTTAATCATGTGTCTGTACTGTTCCAACAAAGTAATAATTTTAATAATATAGAAGATCTCACATAAAACGATTAAAATTGAAACAGAGACATTCTGAAAGGGGTAGGTTATTTAGTAAACGAATAAAAGAGTATTAAAAGTTAAAGTTGGAAGAAATTCAAGCTATTGTTTAATTTTTAAAAGGGGAATTGTTTAATTAAGAAAATGGGAGGTGCCTTGATATGCAATTTTACAAAATCATGACGACACATTTACATAATTGCGTGTCGAAAGGGCCCAATGACATGCAATTACACACTACTACACGAGATAGAGACGACAAAAATCTCAAAATACACAATACTACACGAGCAGACTAAAACACTTGACACAAAAATTGTATATGAATGTACAGTCCTAGTTTCTGTTTAGTTTCATTTCTTATTTTATTAATACAAGAGCTTGATCAAAATTTAAAATCAAAATTGTTATAGTAATATTTGAATGAAATTTAAGAAAAATAAAGTGAATAAAGTCCTTTTTGAGTCAACACCTAGCTGTATAGTTTTTAAATCAAAGTATGGCATTTGATTTAAGAATAAGGTATTTGGATTCAAAATATGGGTTTTGAAATCCAGGGTTTATTGTATAAGATGTACGAATGTTGTAAAAATAACACAGAGTAGTTATAAAGCAATGGTGCAATCTTAGTTTGTAAATTGAGAGAGAATTTCTGAGAAAATACACAGCGTCGTTTAAATGTGGTAAATTTGTGGCTTACAGGGAGTAAGCAGTTTTGCAGATCCCAGGCAGGGGACTGTGATAAATACGGCTAGTAGGTTAGGTTTGTTGACACAAAAAGAGACAATTTCGAAGAAAATTTAATAATAGATGATTTGTAGGATTTTTAATAAAGAAATAATTCGATTAAAAATTAATAAGAAATTGAAAGAGTAAAGATTTTAAAAATTGAAAAGATATAAATTTGTATTCATAAAAGTTTATGAAACAGAATGTTCACAAGAAACAAATTTTAATAAAAGTAATTGTAATGTTTTTAAAAGTTTTAAAATGTGAAATGTATAGAATGTCTTTGCAATAGAACGCTGTGAAACTGGTAGTTTTGTAAAAGAGCCTATGTGTGAGAAAGCGGATACGCTTCCGTTGTAGTATTTGTCAAGCGCTAGGGGGAAATGGCATGCATTCCATAGTTGAGAATGCAGGTAAACAAAAACATCCGTTGGCCAGTCAATGTTTATACTTTTACTATAGTGGGTATAAAATTTTGTTGAATTGAAAAGGGGACTGCACATACTCATGTATAAAATGTTGAAGTAGAAATAAGATGTAATGTTGAACAAAAATTTTCTTTTCAGGTCGACAAGAGAAAATGTAACACTCTTAAAAATAAGGTGTTACATATAAATTCATTTATATATTTGATTTTTATTTAATAATTATATCGTTCCAATATAAAAGAAAATTTTTGTTTTATTCGTGCTCATTGT